>WSXT02226097.1:0-16564 GCA_011762715.2 Neuroterus valhalla | reverse complement strand
GAGATTCTCTGTAACAAGAGATATGTCAGGGATGGTTTCTCTCTGCCCAAGGCGCCGGAAGGTGGTCTCCCCCGTATCCATAACGATGAGTCCCCTTCTCGCAGGACGACGAGGATGATAATGGCGATCATGATGATGATGATGGCGATAATGATGAAGACGACAATAAAGAGGAAAAATTTGCTAGCAGACACAGAGAAGGGTCCGCACTTCTCGGTAGTGTGGGGTTTCCGATGTTGGAGGAGATGACGAGATGTTGTTGTCACAATTCCCCCACTAAAAAACCACCATCATCTTCTCATCAGCAGTAATCCCCCCGGAAACCACTTCCGCATTACTTCAGGGGTTGCTGGTTTTCTTGCCCTCAGAGGCTCCTGCTGGTTTCCACTTGGTATTCATTGTTGGTGTTATGTCCCAGCCAAGATGTTACGCATCGTTCTCAGCAGTGCGACATTGCCACGCAACTGGCTCGTCGGCCTCCAAACATCTAGGCTGGGTGTGTCTGATTGGACTGCCTCTTCAAAAGCTTCACTTCTACTCGCCATCTTTTCATGTCCCGGAACAGGGTGTACGCGTCGTCTGCAGCATCGGCCTTCAACCTCCTGTTCGGACATGGTGAACGCTCGGTTGTTATGTGCGATGCTCTTCTCGTTCCTTTTTACCTAACTACTCCCTTGTGCCTGAACCAAGTTGTGCGCATCGTCCTCAGCAGAATTGAATGATTCTACGTAGGTTGCTACTGCATCCCACGTTTCCTCTCTTCGCAGCATTTCCGGTATTATCCTTTCAGGCGTGAAATTATCCACTTTCAACCTGAGCTTATCACTGTGTTCGATTCAGCGATCACAGTCGAAGAATGTGTGCTCTGCGTTATCTTTGCCAGCTTCGCAGAAGATACATCCCGGGCTGGATACCTCTCCGACTTTATTCAAGGAGGCTCAAAAATAGCCATGCCCCGACAAAAATTGCATCGAATAGAAGTTGACTTCTCCATACTCGCGTCCAATCCACATGTTTCAGTTTAGCGTTAGCCTCGCAGTCCTTCTGGTTCCACTCGTCGTCTCGTATACGAGCACTCTGTCCTGCAGATATTTTTTTATTATCTGGAGCAGATACTCTGGTACTTCAAACTTGTTTAGAACTCCGATCATGCCTATCCACCCGGCAGAGTTGAAGGCATTTTTCACGTCCGAAGCCACCAGGAGGACGACCTTTCTGGGGTACTGTTTTCTAGTTTGTAATGAGTTGATCGTCTGGACGATTTCTCTTAATAATCAAAGGTCTCTCTTATTATGCCTTAAGAACAGCTTGACTGCTAGAGAATATGTAAGTGTGGTGATCAAAGAACCCTCGTTCACTAATCTCCTCTAGACAGGATTTAGTGGTCACGATTGCAGCTTAAGATATGGTTGTACCAGACCAATGGTGGAAGTTCCAAAGTTTTACCAATTGCGTCTCTGGAAGATCAGGAGCCTGGTTTGAGTTTGACTCTTTTTACTACCGCCTCAATATGTAAACTCCATGTCAATTTGGGGTAAAAATGAGGCCCGAATACTTAGCTGGTGTAAAGGAGTCGACCTTCTTAAGTTTCTAGATATCAGGTAGTTTTCTGCGTCTTGTAAAGACTCTGAGTGTAGTTTTGTCCGAGATAAAAGGAAGACGGCGGTGATTGCACTTATTAATTGCAATTGATAAGGGTGCTTGCACGACTATCTATTACCAGTTAAGCAATTATCTCCATAACCTTGTGCGTGAAAACCTGACTCGTTTATCCTACGAATTAAATCATCTATAAACAGTGCCCACAAGGTGGAAGATAAGACTCCTTCCTGCGGACATACCCCTTTTACATACACTGTCAAGTTGCGATCATAGAGTGTTGTTTGGATAATCCTGTCGTACAGCATCGATCGTATCCAAATATCCTTAGTGGCACTTACATCATGTTTCTCTACAGAAATAAACGTCGATTCCATAGGGGTCTTTCGGGAAACACCCTCTATGTCTAGACATGCAGCGATCGCTTCATTTCCCGTTTATCCCGCTATTGGAACGCAATAGGTCAATGCATGAAGTGCATAAACGGTGGATCTATTACCTAGTAATACCATCTTTCTCATTAGTTTCTTTCTAGGGCAGCTACACTCCTGCTGTCCTCTCCATCTCCTTTGTTTGATAAAGGATTACCACCTGGATAATTTTCATGTCCAGATATGATCTGCACTCTATAGTCTAGCTTCTCTAGGCTAGCGGATACAGAAGGGTCTGCACTCAAGACAAGATGTGTCGACCCAGTGTTATTTCTCAAGTCGGTGATCGTCAGCTTTCCTACCTTTTGAAGTTGGGTTCTGTACTGCTAAGCTTTTCTAGATTGACGACGGTCCCTCTGGATTGGATTGGAGTTTTGTGTTTCCATAGTTATTCCCACGAGTAGCTACATCTATTTATAAGAAAAGACACGGAAAAGTTATCATTTGAAATTAGGATATAGTCTAAATAGCATTAGAAGTATATGTGCAACTAAGAAAAAATTATTTTTTGATCAAACCTTCTTGAAACGTTTCTGTGATGTTCTGAAAACGTTTGAAAAACGTTTTCGGAACGTTGGATAACGTTTGATAAATGTCTTGCTATCATTTCAGAGACGTTTGGAAAAAATAATCTGCTTACATTTGCATTACGAGAATGAGGTTTATTAAACTCTAACGGATTTCGAACTGTCATGTCGTAAGATTTTCGTATTCCACACTAAATAAGAAAAACGTAAACCATATTTCACACTTACTTTGATTCTGATCTTTTTATCTAGTCATAATTGAACACCGAAAATGATAAAAAAAGTGTGGAATTCGAAAAAATATATATTTGACGAGAATATAATATCCTGCTTGGTTCTTGAAAAGAATCCATAAACAGTGCTTCAATAGGAAATATTTGAATCAAAAGCCAAGAAGACACAATTGCGAACTGGAGTTTCTCAAGAGCATCTCAGTTCTTTTTTGAAATGAATGAATAAAGCAATAACTAATGACATTCACCGTTTTTGTACTAATGATAAATAATGTGATCTTCAGGTTGTAACATGAAAAGTTAAGAACTAATTTGTTTTTAAAGTAAAAGTGTTTATCAGAGCAGGCGTGTATACCTGTGATATATTGGATGTAGCAAATTATTGTATTATGTTTTATGATGCCAACAGAATCATTTTGCAGTATATACTGTATGATTTTATATATAAATTATGTGAATATGTAACAATATCAAATTTTTTTTTCAGTGGAATCTTGTTTGTGATCGATCACAATTAGCAAACGTGGTTCAGTCATGTACAATGCTTGGAGTATTGATAGGTAACATGGTATTCAGCATCGTAGCTGACAGGTACGTTTCAACTGTAAATAAAATAAACAATCAAGTTGCGGGTTAGAACCGGACAATGCTAATGGAAAGTATTGGAATACTCAAATTAGCTACACAAAACGTTAAATGTTTTGTGGTTTAGGAGAATCCCGTAATTTTTAACTATAAATATTGGAAGTTGCAACTTCATTTTCCATAAAATATCTCAGTTTCTAATAATTGAACTTTGTCAGGCAGCCAAGGTCTTTTTTCACGTAATGTGGCCCAATTTTGTTAATTTTATAAGGAGATACGAAAAAAATGCGACTTTTAATGCGGATATCCAACGGGAAAACTTGGAAACCGGCATTCGTTGGAAAGGTTATTCTTCGTTCGCAAATGTATGACGGATAATAGTTTGTGAAACAAGCATGATCGAAGTTTGGGTTCACGTGTCGATGGAGGATGGACATTAGAAAGTCAGTTTATTGCAACCGAAAATGAACAAATTTTTTACGTACGAAAATGGTCACAAATGCTTCCCGAGTATGATGCTAGTATTGGACATGCAGAAATGTCGGCCCAGTGCTGCCACTAACTGGGAAATTTTCAGGTTTTCGGGTAATTTTATTACAGTTAGGAATTGTTTGAGGAATCAAACATCCCTAACGTACCAGAATGACTCATTTTGATTAGATGTGATTTTAATCGAATTTTTTTAGAAATCTGTTTCGAAAATCACATTGAATAATAATGTATAATAATGTATTATAATCCTATAATTTATACTGTTGTGGGAAGAGAAGGACTCTTTTGATATCGTGTGTCCGCTCCCATCTTTACTGACCGTCCGAAGAATAAGTTGTTATAGAATCTGCATGGTCACTAGGGGTGCCAGATAATTTCTCTTCTGTATTGATTCTTAGAACCAGAATATAACATTCACAAAATAAAGATGAAGTAAAAAAAAAACAACAGTGATTTCAGCTCTGGATTAGGTTACTTTTCCCTGGTAAATTGTTCTTAGCAACATGTCTGACTCCTCAATGTCGTTGACTTGAAACTATGATTGCGGTTCCTAGTACCTATGTCTTACGATTTACGAGGTAGAACATTTCGTGCTATAGGGCAGTCTTAAAATGCACTCTTCAGAGTTGCTTGCACTCTTTTGTTGTTTGCGATGCTGGTGTAGGGTAAAAAACCGAGTGATGTGTCTCTAGTGTGGACCCGGCCGAAGTTTACACTAATAACGCTTCCCGATACCATGTATTCCATTCCGACTGATTTCTCGACACGCCCCTGTGCACCTAAGCTTTCGGAATTAATGATTGAAATATCTTCAATGGATTATACTCAATCAGTTATGCAGAAAATAAATACTCTTAGGTGCCGCATTTATTAGCCCGATTTTGTGAAATCTCTAATCTCGTTGGATCGGTAATTACTCACCTTATCTCCAAATCGGCGCACTAGAAGTCGGTGAGTTCTACCCTATTTCGCCACGGAGCGGTTACCAGCGTTTACTGATGAATACTAAGCTGACGCTGATGATGGAGCGGTGTCCTACGATAAACGACTAAGTTGGCCGCTGTGCCAACACTCTGCCGATCCCTGACCCCGATACAGCTTCCGCGTTTCTTCAGGGTCAAGTGTTATACAGGGGTCTCGTGAGGACTATAGTTAATCTTAAGGAAAAGTGGTGCATAACAAAATGAGAAAAAAGCTCCTAAAAATGTCTCGGTTCGAAGCTTATTTTGGGCACAATAGAGGTTGCAAGATGTACGTACCTGTGAGCATGAGTCGCATGCGCGCGCCGTGTTATAAAATCAATTTCTCTCCAAATGCTCGACGAATCAACGCCATCACACAGTCTACGCTACACATGCTCACATGCACATACAATTTGTAACCACCTTTATGTCCAAAATAAGCTTTAAACTCAAAAATTGTTGCGAACCGCCTCTGTTCTCACATGACACCCTGTTTAAGCAACTACCTTGCGCCTCAGCGTTCTCCTTGTGGCTTGCTTAGCTTATTTGGCGGCTCTCCTCTTCTTTCTCTTGAGGGTTGCCCCTTGGAACGCAGCACATCGCATCGTCCCCGAAAAATTTCACGGATTTATGTTTATTTTTCACCGCACTTCCAGCAACTCAAGACACGATCAGGATCTTGACATTTTACTCCCAGATGTTTATACCTGAGGCAGCGGTAAAACCAGATGTCATGTCTTCTTCTTCATTCTCCAGAAATTCGATCCAACTAGGCTTTGAATCCCTGAGATGCATTTTTAGTGTCTCTAGCGTCTTCCTCCTTCGCCGTTGTGTTGAGGTCCGAAACCTCAAACTCCGTGTGGGGGACAAGTTACCTTACATTACCCGCGTCCCCAAAAGCATCCTTGATGGCATAGTCAGTTCAGCCCTACGCCGTGCTCTAGCTCCTACTTCTACGAAGACTTCTTTGTTATTCTTCTCTTTTTTGACCTTAATTTTGACAACAAGTTTGTCAGGTTTCATTCAACTTTTCATGACGCTCTCTGTAGTTGCGGGCCGTGCTTCGTCCACCCGGGTTTTGAGTCTGATCTTCTACTTTTTGGTCGTGTTGTTTTCCATGTGATTCTTTTTTGGCTCCCTCAACCTCTACCTGGGTACGGCAGTTGCCTTGCCGTTTACCTGTAATGCCTTACTGAACAACTCCGTTGGTTCCTAGGCCAGCTATTCTATCTGCACGAAAGTATAGAGTAAAGAGAAGCTGTAGAAGCCCTCGTACTACCTCCTGGGGTTTTCATTCTTATATTGTCCTAGCACCTGTAGCTCTTCATCCGAGAATGAAGTAAGAAAGGAGTATATCAAAATAACCCTGTAAGAATTACGTCCGACGGATGATATGCCTAGAGTGAGATTGAATAAGCACTAATGAAGTGAGAAACAATGATATGAGATAAAATAATGGAGAACAGGAACACAAATACAGCCACTGCGGATCAAATACAACAGGATACTATGGAACTGAATACTTATGATGGATAGATCCAACAAGAAAATGCGTAACTAGGGTGTGGCAGGCATGGCACTTTCCCCGTGCACCTTTGAGCAGGAGCGTAGAATTAATGCGATAAAATCCAAAAAATGAGAGATAATCCAATTTTCGGATTTGAAACAAACGAAAATCATTGGTATTTGCGTAATACAGAGGCGCATCTCACTTATTTGCCATAAGAGCTATTTTCTGTAGATACGCCTATGTCAACCAGAAATTGTGTATACGGAGAGAACTGTTCAAGTTGACCATTCAGTTTAGTGAGGGTAATTACTACCAGTTTAGTCAGATTTTACTACTAGTTTAGTCAGGTTGACTAAGTTTTTGGTTAAGATGCACTCAAAACTAACTAAATAAGTGAGTCGATTTAACTAACTTATTGTGTAACTCCGTATACTATTTCCTTTGTAGAATCGACTAAACATTTTGTAAAATCAAATCAATACCTTATTAAAACAACAGAGAATAGTTGATTCAATCACGCATATTCTTTGGGTTTACAAAAATGTTGAATCACAGATTTTGGACGCTTCCAAAAATAAAATGTTCTACATGTATTCTTGTGTGGTTTTTAATAAAACTTATATCTTCTGAGACGATTTCAGAATTGGACGCAAAATCCCTCTGGTTGTGGCTGTAACGTTGCAGTCCATATCAGGAATTCTATGTGCATTTGTTCCGTGGTATGAACTATTTCTACCATTGAAGTTAATTTCTGCAATGGCTACCGGTGGTACAATGGTTGCAAGTTTTGTTATACGTGAGTTATATTTTATATATTATATTATCGATTTCATTGAATAATTTGTGAAGCTATTGTGAAGTGATAATGCATACCCAGAACTAAGTATAGCTATGTTCGTTTTAAAACTGAATAAAGATTCAGTATTTGTTAGAACTGAAATTTTCACAATATCGTGCAAATTGGGCATTAATACAAAAGTAAAAACATTATTCTAGTGATGGAAATCTGTGGACCAAAGTGGCGACCTATTCTATCTGTGCTGTTTCATTTACCTTTCATATTAGGACATTTAATGCTTCCCTTAATTTCTTATTTGACCCGAACGTGGTATGGATTTCAACTAGCTATATCAATACCGCCCATCTTTTTGATATCATACTATTGGTAAGTTTGGTTTAATTATGATTATTGTTGAAACCCGTAAGTATTTGTGAAGCAACAGAACTAACTTCGTTCCTTTCGCGTGTCTTTTGTTATGTCCACTTTTTTTATTTCTATTTCGAAACGATAGTTAAATATCAAAAATCGGAAAAATCCTCCGATTTTTGCGATTCGAAGTTTGTTGTAAAGCTAATAACAATAAAATATCAAATGTGTAAAAATTGATTGACAATTTTGCGCAATGCAAGAAGCTGCATTTGTGTGAAATCTATAGGTCGTAAACGATGCATGTAAGAATGTTAATTGGTGTCATATATCTCTCCCTAGATTCCCAATGCTAGCGCACTGATCAGGCAAGGTATCATATTTCAATGCTAGTGAGAGTATACTAGGATCGTTAACGCTCCTCTTGCATGTTGCAGTAGGTCATAAACGATGCTCGTAAAAATTTCAATCGGTGTCATATTCTAAAGTCAATAACGCTTTTTAGTGTCACGGTAGCAAGATACTTTTTGTGGATTAGGTCTCTACGTTCCTGTGTCTGTACCAGTGGGAATTTTGCTATGCACTTCTGTCGAGGCTGGGTGGTTCAGAACTGACCTTAAACTGTAGGTCTCCCCAGAAGAGTATCTTAGTCACAGATAACCTAGTGAGCTTTAAAGTAACAGGCTCGACGTCGAAGGAATTATGCTTGAGGATCGAGTGCGCGATTTCCTTGCGAAGAGTCTTCATGCTGAGGCGACCATCGCTTGATGGTCGCTGGATGATTTTTGAAAAATGAACTCACACACACATGCGTTTGCATTGCACAGTAGGACAGAGCGCCGATTGTAAGCATCTGACTGATGACTCCAGAAAATATCGCTCCGTCCACGCTTGTCTGGCTAAGGAGGCTGTCTAATGGCATAGTAGCTGGGGCACACTTTGCAGACAGATCTGCGTCTCTTACTCTGCCATACAGTACGCCCGATACCCGGAAGGTATATTTCCAGAACGTTGTAAATAGGGTTGGTAAAATCGACTCCGACTTTGGTCGAAAGTCGATTTTAAGGGTGCAAAAGTCGACTTTTTACAATCGACTTCGCGCCTTGAAGTCGACTCGAAGTCGACTTTGTTCGTTCGACTTTTCGACTCCTTCCGACGATTCCCGCTTACCGCTGCGCGCCACGTTCGGAATACGTTTGCTGCCTGCTTTTCAGTAAGGACCCTCTAGGAAAGGATGCGACAATCACCAGATTCTCACGGATTGGTCGAGCGGAGTTCGTTAGTGTGAGATATCTTTGGTGAGAGAGTGCGCAACGGGTGCGAGAGAGGAAAATTTGCTCACTTCCTCTCCCGCTACGGCCATTTGTCATCACTTCCTATCCCGTTGTGAATAGTAGTGAGGGCACATTTTCGCGTCCTTCCCTAGGAAGTCCTTACTTTCTGCTGTTGCTGTGCGTTACGTCTCACTGAAGCCAACCGCGCACAAATGCAAACCGCGGGCTACTTTTGAACTTTGAAACGTATTACATACGTTTATAGTATTTATACTTCTTTTTTTATTCATTCGAATTTGTTTACTGCCAAAAAGTTGTCAAGTTGTTGTAGGTTGTTCAGGGTCCGCGGAAGGTATTTTCGAGCAGGGAAGGCTCACCTGCCCACGGCAACAGAGAAGCAAGAAAAAAAAGGTCATCGGACAAAATTATGCACAGGAATACCTAAAAAACGGGGGGAGGCTCAGCCCCCTCAGTTTTCCGTTCGGGGGGGCTTGAGCCCCCTAAGCCCCCCAGCTTCCGCGGCCCCTGAGGTTATTGTCATGTTGATGGACAACATTTCAATGCATGTCGGTTACTTCAAAGTATTCCTCGTACAAAAAAATTATTAGTGGCCCTAAGGGCCGATTGACTCGCATAATATATTGTTCATAAATTTCAATGATTTTTTCTATTTATTTGCTTTCTTCATTTCTCTTATTTTGTCACTTTATTTTTGTTTGTTCGTTAAAAGATACTTTTAGAGTAATTTTACGTAGGTTAAGTGAATTTTAAATAATTTAAGTTTACATTAGGTTATCAAAAGTAATCTAAATTTAAGTTATGGCGAGAAAGTCGAAAAAAGTTGAAAAAGTCGACTTTTTTCATCAATTAATCGACTTTGAAAGTCGATGAGTAAGAAGTCGATCAAAAGTCGAAAGTCGACTATTTCCTGAGATTTACCAACCCTAGTTGTAAATAACGAATGCATCGAGATCTTAGATTTCGGTGATGGTGCCTGGAGTCGGCGTACTGCCTTGAGAATAAACACGGCTGTGGAACAATACGCTTCCTAGCTCGAAAAACTAAAAATTTAACCATATTCGGATCAAATTTCAAGCAGAGGAGAAATCCCCATAGTTGTTCTGTGAAGGTTATACTTGTGTGCGTCTTGTATTTATGTTTTCCTTTTTCCAATAAAATGTTCCTTTGCCAGGTCCTGTAGGACAGCATCAAACTCATACTGTTAAGTGTAGCCAAACGTTTTTTCCAATCAAAATTTCAGCCAAGATTCCCAAAAAATGGTTTAAGGAACAGTATCTCCTCAAAATTCGTCACTCAAACTTTTCATGTAAATCCCTACGGTCCCCGAAACACTGGGATAGAAAGATTACTTGAATCGAAGAAACTTAGTACTGAATACGTCTGATCAAATATTTTTTTTTTTCAAAGAAATTTCTTTCAAAACAAGGAAGATTCTTTCATTTGGAAAAGATTACATCCTAAACAACAAAACTTTTCTTTGATCAAAGAAATAATGAAATAAACGTATTCAGTACAGCATTTCTCCGATTCAAGTGGTCTTTTTTCCACAGTAAAAAAAGGCTTGAACCGAAATAGTTCTGCATGACCAAAGGAGGGTCCCCCTGGGAGCGACTGCCATTCAGGAGAATGACACTGGCTCCAAGCGGAATGCAGTAAATTACATCACGACATACATACCTCCTCTTCTTCTTTTTAGTCTCCTTGACTGTTACTCTTTTCCAGAAGCGCAGATCTTTAAGTGGTCCATATAAAATATATGAGTGACTTCATGCTCACGATAATTACTTCCGCCGCAGAGTTTCCCTTGAGAATCGTGTATTACGATAGATAGTAGCAAAAATGTGATGCAAAAGGGGAGAGGGCTCATGGTGTCTGGTTTTCTAGAAGAAAATCAATCTTTCTGTGCATTCAGCTGTGTGTAGATATACCTCCGAGCTGTCCAACAGGAAGATGATGAACCTATGAGAAGTTCAAGTGCCGTCAACCCACTGTACCTCTTCTCGATTTGCGTTGTTCGCGAATCTTTCTCCACGCAGGTCCACTCGTTTGAACAATCCCGTCGTTCCAGATATCTGAAAAGATGTCATTCAGCGTATTCAGACAAGATATTGACCTTTACTCTCCTGGGTTGAGCAGGTTGCCTTTTTCCGGTAGGAGTACAGTGCGTCGTAACACCAGCCACTGCAGAATAGACGTCCCCAAATTCGAATATTCCAGATGGCCAGATTTGGGCCAGATGTTGGGGGCAGAAATAAACTTCTTCTACAGAAAGTTCTTGAAACCATCTGGTCCAGCAGTAGAAAAGTTTGTCGTCTCCCTAAATACTTTCGTCCCCGCTTTGGCAGTGATTGGTGGGCATTTCTCCATGGACGTTATGAGGTTGTCGCACAGCTCCTTGAAACGTATGATGTTTTTTGTGCCTCCATTTAATGAGTATTGAGCCTCGTTAATCTTCCTCCGAAAAGTCTCGACCTCCGGGTTTTCGATAGATGCTCTTGATTGCACCAGATAGCACCCATATTTTGTCAATAATGTGCTGCTTGATGTTCAGCAGCTTTGACTCGTTTAATGTATGATCGTGAATCCTCATTCCGTAAGCAACCTTTTATACCCTTGCCGTAGAAAGCTTACCGGGTTTTATGTATTCAATCATACACTGGATACGGGACGCGTTCTGCGTAGCTCGTTATATCATCTTCTTCACTTGATGCAAGCCCCTCTTGGTATTTTGATCCATCGTTGGCTTCACCCTTCGATTTTAGTGAGCCAAAGCTCTTGCTGCATCATAAATTGAATAAGTTGTTCGTTCTACTCCTCCTCCTCCTTCTCTGTACATCCATTTTAGTCAGATCATGGGCCTTATAAGTAGCCCTGATGTGAATGTTTCTACCTGTTATGAAGTCACCATCATCCTTTGCGGGTTGCCTGACTTTGCAGTTGATGTAAATGTCGCTTGCCCTTCTCCGTCTGCGGCTTATTCTTGCAGCCATTAAAAAAGCGTTCCATACATACTTCCTATTGGCGAAAGGTGGACGTCACGATTCCTTAACACTTGCTGTGAAAGATGCAAAAGCTCTTTGTGTTACTAGCACCACAGAGTGCACAGTTGCGCCGTGTAACATTTATAGTTGGGACAATACTGGCATCGTAGCAATTCAGTAAGGCATCGTTCAGTACATCTATCTACAAAAGACGACCACGGCCTCGCCGATTCGTCATAGAGTTTTCCATCATATTCGAACGCATTCACATCTGAGTATGGTGTTGCCATAGTTGTCCGTACGAGCAGCTAGGGTAAGAATTTATCTACTTTGCAGGTCCCCGCACCTGAGAGTCAGGCTGAGTACTCCAAGAGGTCGCCTGGTTTCTCAGAGACATCGTAGAGGATACTTTGCCCAGATGCCATTTAGCTTCCGACATAGTTTTTAACGCCTAAGCTTTAGAATTTTTCCTCCGACACTACTGCATGTTCAGTATAATCCACAGTTTGGACTCTGAGTTCAATCCTGTAGGGAATGTGATGAGAAAGCTAGGATGCAGCTACTCCTACTTGTATGATAAAACGTCTTGTTCACGGTGCTAACTAAACTAGTTCCAGGATAAACAGAACCATAGTGCGTTGAAGGCGTCGCCCTGGAGTGTACTCGGTTTGATAATCAAGCACTGAGTATCCCTTATGGTCCCTATACTAAAACACCTGGTTCTTGTACACCATGTGCGCATAGCGTGATAACGCATAAACTTATTCAATCCTGCAATTATTTTTATAATTGAGCTAAGGTGCCCAGAATTGGTGCTCTTTCCCTAGGCCGTAATATTAAGATCGTCGTTCCATGTATAAATATCGAGATAGTAATTATTAGTATCCAATTTCTTCCCTGCTCAATAAAAAGATCAACCATATAACCAAATCATAAAAAAACGTAAATATGTATCCGAATTAGGTCAACAGTTGCAGATGTACTAAGAACATTTTTTTTCTGTAAATAATACTTTTCAAGGTTCCTATATATATTCTTTGTTAATATTTCTTCTTTACAATTAATTCAAAAATTCTAACAAATTTTATGCTAGGGTAATCCCCGAATCTCCAAGATGGTTATTAGCGGTAGGAAGGACTGCAGAGGCTACTGAAATTTTAACAAAAGCTGCTAGGAAAAATGGTATTTCTGCAGATAAAGTAACTGCAGCAATAGATTTTCATGAAAAACAAGTAGCTCAGAAGCAGGAGCAAAAGAAGAATAAGTATAACATAACGCATTTATTCAGAACGCCAAATATGAGACTAAGAAGTATCTGTGTCTGTGCAAACTGGTTTGTTTGCGGCATCTGTTTCTTCGGTTTAGCTCAATACGTGGGACACCTCGATGGAAACATATTTATTAATGTAGCAGCATCAGGTAAATGCTTTTTAAAAAAGAAAGTGATTTCTAGACACTTCATTAGTAAATAAAAATCAAGCAATGCTTTGGATTGTTCTCGTTCATTATATTTGAAGACTTATTCAGTCTATATTTATTGAGCACTTGAAGTTATTTAAGATGAAAACAAAGAAATGAAAATAAAGCTAAAAAACAAAAATTATGGTGCCGCTTGAAAAGACATGTGTCGCCTTATAACTTACGAACAATTTTTGTACTTTACATTTATTTAAAAGTATTGATGAACTTATCTTCATTTCTTTATTATTTTTTCATGTTGCTCCCTCATTCACAAAAATATTTTTAATTTCTTTTTTTTCTTCACAGAATATATTTAAAGCTTCTTAGTGAATATTTGGATTGTGGATTGTCAGTTGAAATGCTAGTGCAAACTTTAATTTTTTATCCATTTGAAATTGAACAGTCTGAAAGCAGATAGGTTCCTCACTGCTCTAAATAAAAAATTTTAATTTATATTAAACAAATTTCAGTTGCCAAATTTTTTATACATATCCTGAAGATTTTCATTTTTGTATCAAACCGTACACTATGGGGTAATTTTTTACTATAAAAATAATAAGGAAAAACTTCTTTCCAATTTGTCACTCTAGAATTGAATATTGTAATTCCAAGAATAATTTTACATGAACTCGTTTTTTCAGCTGCTATTGAATTGCCAGGAACCATACTTGTCTTACTACTTATATCTCACCTTTCTCGATTGAAAATTTTAATTGGAGGACATTTATTATCCGGTATTAGTTTATTGCTGATAACAATCGTACCAGATGCAACTGCCAAATTTTGTTTAGCAAATCTCGGTATTGTTGGAGTAACTATGACTTTTCCAACAATTTACTTATACAGCAGTGAAATATATCCGACTGTTGTAAGAAATATTGGGGTTGGATTAGGCAGTGTGTGCGCAAGATTGGGCAGTATAATAGCTCCATACATTGCTACCATGGTAAGCGCTAGACCTCTTTGCTCAAATTAATTTGTGACGGTCCACAAAGGCAGGTACACGCCAATAAAATTGCTATTTAGTTTTTTACACAATTCGATAGTTTTTAAGTTGTTCCTATTTAATGAAAAAAACTATGCTTTCTTCCGAAAAAGGCGAATAGTTATTAAAATGAAAAGTTTGACTCTCTATGGAGTTACTGTGATGAACTGCCTCATATTCCTCTCGTAAAATACAGCTTCCAGGTGTAGGCCCCTTCCTTCCTGGACGGTCACATTTATTATAACTGCATGACGGTAATTGACAACAAATTGTTCAACTCCACCCGTTCAACCTCTACATATTTTTCCAACATTTTTTTCAACAATATATTATATGCTGACATAGAGCCAGGACCGCCTTCAGAATTCGGAGGCTCTGGGGCCAACATTCGTTGGGGGCCTCTGAAACGCATACACTGATCGACTTCGCGCGGAAAATTTGAATGTGACATATAATCATTCCCTGCCAAAAAATATACTAAAGAATTTTTTCTTCTTTACTTATATCAAATTCGGGATTAGTTTTTGAGAAAATCCGAAAATTTTCCATTTTTTTCGCACTGGTGGGGGACCCTTAAGCATGTGAGAAAGAAAACCTTAAAAGAAATCTAGTTGAGATACATTCTTTTACATTATCTACTTTTTTCTCAATAATAAAGACTTCACCTGTATCGATACTTGTTTATGAGGTACCAATGGGTCCATTTCCACAATATCTTGAAGTTTAGATACAGTCAAAGTCTCAAATATTAGGAGAAGAAGTAAATTATGGGAAAAAAGTTAATAAAATTCGTTTCTATAAAATCAAACAGCAAAATCAAATCTGTTATACAATTCAGGTCTATATTTTATCTATGAGAGAGTGCAAAACTTCATCCGAACGAATGCAATTTTCCTAGGGATTTTCTCTTCTTTAGAATGGATGAAGAATTGCTACAGACTTGCCAGACTTGTACTTGCCAGACTTGATGCTTTTTGGACCACCCTGGTATGCGCCAAGATTCGAAACTCGGAGGAACAGTCGAATAGAGCACAAAGAATGAATGTTGACATTTTAATGTTTCTTTCCATTTCTACTATAATATATAATCTTATTATCATATAATAATTAATATATAATTGAAATTAATAATTATTGTTTATTATAAATAAAATCTTTGCTCCATTTTAGGGTACTGTTCGGATATGGCTACCGCCTTTGATATTTGGTTTTTTTCCAATAGTCGTAGCAGGAATGTGCTTTCTCTTGCCGGAAACTATGAATTCCGAGTTACCGGAGACGATCGAAGATGGAGAAAACTTCAGAACGTGAGTAGAAACATCCAATGAAAATCTCTATAAAGCTAAATCGGTGGATAAGAAAAAAAATAATTTTACAAAAGTATGTATCAAGTAAATTGTTACTCGCAAATGGAGAATTTTGTCCAGGTTGAATGCCCTTTAATACGTTTTATCAACTCTTTGTTTCAAAAATTTGGTATAGACATTAGACTGCGATCAGATATTTAGATGTTCTGTGATTTAAATAGGGAATAAAACCATAAAAAATTTTTTGAGATTATTCTAAGCATCTTGATAATATTAATACATTATTCCTTCAATTTCAGGAGAAATTCAACCGAAGCTGCTTCATGACATACTACGGGAAAGAAAATTTATTAGATAATTCAATGAAGGTGATATCTTAAATAATATAATTCGAAACCTTTGAACTATTTTATTTTTACACAAAGATTAAAAGGTACAAGTTATACTCATCGCCCAATGATAGTTTTAATCTATAATGAGAGATATGCATTAATTTTATTTTAATAAGTATTGGATTATAAACCCATCAACGAATCGTGGAACAAATAATACATATCTTCTATAATGGAATAATATATATCCTTTTTCGGTACATGATTATATACAAATGGCATTCGGCTGTTTCATTATTCATCTAGAGTCTATATGTGGGCGTTCGGGTGATATTCGCTTTTTTCTAACTTGAAGACAAAATTATTATTTTCAGGTTTGAGTAGGATATTCATATAGGATATTGGCATTATATTCATATGTTCAAAGTAATCTAGATTGTTCTTACTTCAAAAATGCCCTGGCGACTTGCTTTTCAACCTAAATTGTTCATCTTGAGCTTGACATGCTGTGAATTCATCTGGCTATATGGTCATATACGTAACTTTATAAATATTAGCCATTTTAAATAAGAGTCCTTTTAAATGAGGGCCCCTTTAATGCAGATGCCCATATATATATATATATATACTTGAAAAAAGTAATTTTATAGCACTGTGTGACTTAAATTCGCACTTAAGTAACGCCTATCCGTGACTTAAACAGGTTATTACGGCACC
>WSXT02226086.1:0-16566 GCA_011762715.2 Neuroterus valhalla | reverse complement strand
TGTATCAAACATAACCCCATTACAGGAACTAAAGCGACGTCATGAAGTGACAGGGATGTAAAATTTACCCTGTCACAAACTCCAAATGATTGATGGAGAATTCATGGCTTTTCGTTGAAATTTTTCTTTTTTGATTGGGAATTGAATCACTTCTTTGATAATTCGATTATTATCTTGTAAATTCAACAAATTTATCGGAAAAACATTATTTTTGGCAAAAACTTTTTTTTTGTGTTGAAAATTAAACTTTTCGTAGGGAATACGTCTTTGCATTTTTTTTTTTGTAAGTTGTTCTATTTTAGTAGAAAACTATTTCTTTTGGTTATAAACTGGAATTCTTAGCTGAATTTTCATCTATTTTGTTGAAAATACATTGTTCATCTTCGAATTCTTTTGAGGTCTTTCGGGACCTTTCAGAATCTTTGTGAAGTTTTGAAATCTTTCCAATGTTTCTGGGATCTTGGAGCCTTTTGAGATCGTTGTGAATTTATTGGAATATTAGGAAGGGAGTTCACCTTAGAATAAAAAATATATATTCTTTTTCCTTTGAATTTATTCCAGAAATCAAAGGTGAATTTAAGCGAAAAAATGAAACGGATGAGACACGCATCCATGACGATCGGGTACCGCCAAGGGTTAGAGGACGAACTCGAGCAGTGGATTTGTAGTGGGTTTATGCTGGAAGAGGAATCCTGCGAATTCCAGCTTTTACACCTGCACTACATCCTAGTGCCAGAGTACTTCCCAGCAAGGCCTTGTCCGAGGCGTCAGAATGAAGTCATTTTGATCAAAAATGCTCAGAATTATCGCGGTTGCCGCACTCTCATGGGTCACCTCCTGGAAACGCGGGAAATTCCTGAGAATGAAATTTGTATCTTACAATTGCGCGACATCCAACCGTCAACGGAGGGATCATGTGTGGTTTGGAGGGTGATCGGGCCGAACGACCCGCCCACCGTCGAGATTTTTTTTCACTTAGCCTTCTTGAACCTATTTGGGCAAGGATTTATTCCTGCCCCGATTGTAGATCTCGACGAAGAAGATGGGCTCGGGCCCTTATAAGTTCAAACCTTTCCGCGCTAGGTGAGTGACTTATGCCACCCAGTAACAATGGTACCACTGTCCGATTGAACTTCAAAAAAAAGAGAAAATCAGATTGTAAATGTTTCAAGGTGGAAGGGGGCGGTGGTGACCAATTATGCTAAACACAAAGTTAAATTACGGGTGGGTTTTTGTTTTATCTATTATCACTACAACTTTAGCAATTTTAAGACACTATTTAGGTTTAAAATTACTTCAAACACTTACTTAACGTAATTCAATCTTAATAATCCAACTAAGATTCTACTCATGTATAGGCATGTGTTGATATAAGCATATAGTTTTTTGTGTTTCTTGTTTCCAAGATAATATTACATTCTAATAATTTTAATTAGGTTTATAGTTTTTTGTGTTTCTTCTTCCCAAGATTATATAACATTCTAATCATTTTTATTAGGTTTATAGTTTTCTGTGTTTCTTCTTTCCAAGATAATATTACATTCTAATAATTTTAATTAGGTTTATAGTTTTCTGTGTTTCTCCTTTCAAAGATAATATTACATTCGATTAATTTTATTTATGTTTTCTGTGTTTCTTCTTTCCAAGATAATATTACATTCTATTAATTTTAATTATGTTTAGCAATAATTTTTTTTGTATTTGTATTTAATTGTGTATTTAATCAGAATTCCTATCATATATACGAAATTTGGATAGTTAGAAGAACAAGAATTTTGAAATTCAGGAAAAATGTATTTCAATTTTCTTTTTCAATTCATGCAATCCTCTCTTGCTTTCTAAGTCCGTGAGCCCAGAATCTAGGACTGTGTTTGCATTTTTATGTGTTCTATAGTGCAGAGAATGATGAAGGAAATGCGTCGACAAATGGCCGATATGCAGAACGCATACCAACAGCAGCGAGCTGCTTGTGAACAGGAGCGGCAACGTGCAGTTGCTGCTGCAGAGGAAAACCAAAGAGCCACAGCGGACGCTGCACGTGCTGCAGGACTGGCGCAGGAGATAGCTGATCGAGAACGGGCCGAACGGGCAGCCGTGTAAGAGGCCGAACGTTTGCGGCTCGAGCAGGAAGAAGCGGAGCGGGTGTAAGTTGCAGCGGAGAGAGAAGAGGAGAAAAGGATCTCTGACGTGGTCACAGAGGCTGACGCAAGTGTCATCGTAGCGGATGCTGGGGCAGAAGATGAATCTGTTCGCAGTACCGGACCTTCGGGTTAAAGTTGCATTTTCTTTGACCGAAGATTCCCTACCCAAGTACGATCCGGACGACTTGACGATGAAAATTGAAAGCTGGTTAGAGCAAGTAGAAGACGAAGCAGAGACCAACGAGTGGACACCGCACGAGACATTTTTAGCAGCGAGGAAAGCTCTTGACGGGCCAGCTAAATCATGGCTGATAAGGTAGCGTGGATTGCGTGATTGGAAGAGTTTACGCGAGAGCCTGAAGGGAGAATTTTTCACCGGATGACACCGTACTTGCCTACGTACAGGATACCTTCATCGATTTGCTGGAAATGTATGAGCGTGAGAACCAGTATCACTCAGCGGAAGGACGCAAAGGCATGAAAAGTACAAGAATATGCTACCATTGTCGCAAGCCAGGGCACGTTAAAACAGTTCGCCTGGATCTCAAAGGCGGAAAGCCGGAAGATTCGAAGTCGCAGAATAAGGACTCTATTATGTGCTACAACTGTGATAAGCCAGGACACATTTCGCAACATTGCCCGGAGCCGACGAAGACTAACGCGCGGCAGTCAAATGCGCCGAAGGCTTATCACATCCTCGTCGGTGGTGGCAACAGAAGTCTTTTGGAAGCAGTGATCGGCAAAGTGTTATTCGAGTGTCAATTGGACAGTGGTGCGGACAAAAACGTGTTGCGTGAAGACGCGTTCGAAAAATTGAACGCCGAAAATAGCTACAAACTAAGGGCACAAAATTTGTGCCTGCGGGGGGCTGAAGGTCCTATACGCCCGCTCGGCAGTGTGACAATTACGACAACTATAGGTGAGACAGTTTATAATCTTGATTACTTCGTAGTGCCGAAGAAAACTTTACCGTCGCTCGTATTGCTGGATGACCCACTGCTCCATTTTGCGGAAATCGCGCTACGGCGCGACGGACCAGTCCTCACCCCGATTATTGGACAGAACTACCTGCAGTTGGTTCAACAGGAGGCTGAGGGCGCCATCAATATTATCATCAATGCAGTGCCTTAAGAGTACCAGGAAAGGGTAAGAAAACTGATTTTAAACTATGCACTGATGGAACCGAAAGAGTCGCCGGTGAAACTTAAAATACGAGTTAAAGATTCCGTGCCATTCACGTCGCGGCCACATCGCTCATCACCAGGGGAAGAGACAGAAGTCAAGCGACAGATCGACGAGTGGCTTGCTAAAGGAATTATACGCAAAGATCATTCTGAATATTCAAGCCCGATAGTAGTTACGCGTGAAAAGAACGGCAGAATGCGAGTCTGCATCAATTACAAACGTTTTAATAGCATTGTCGAGAAAGAGCATCATCCGTTGATAATTATTGAAGATTCGGTTGACGCGACAGTAAGTTCAAAGGAACACTCAACTTTAGACTTGTTTGATGGATTCTTCCACGTGGACGTAGACGAGGACAGCCATAAGCAGAGAACGAGGAGCAAGAGATTGAAAGATTAGAACGGGTATTAAACAAAGCGAGAGAATATGGACTCAAGTTCAACTGGAAGAAGTGAAGTCTGCTGCAGCGAAAGTTTAAATTTCTAGGTCACATCGTGAAGGATGGAACGATCGCACCGCCGCCGGCGAAAATCGAAGCGTTAGTCAACTACTCTCCATTGGAAACCGTAAAACAGGTGCAAAGGTTTCTGGGACTTTCAGGATATTTCAGAAAATTTATTCGTAAGTATGCCGAAATAGCAAAGCCGTTGAGCGGCTCGTTAAAAAATAACACGTGGTTCGTTTTTGGCGAGGCTCGAGAGAAAGCTTTCGTCACACTGAAAAACGCGCTAGTAAATGAGCCGGTATTGCAGCTGTACGTCCCCGGAAAACGAACAGAGTTGCATACAGATGCATCAAAACATGGTTATGCGGCCGTGCTTATGCAGGAATGCTCGATTGATAAGTGCATGCATCCTGTTAACCATATGAGCAGGAAAACGACAGATACGGAAAAAAATACCACAGTTATGAATTAGAAGGGCTTGCGGTTGTGAGGGGCTTAGAAAAATTCAGGATATATCTCGAAGGTATAAAATTTAGAATAGTTACCGATTGCGAAGTCTTTCAAATGACGCTGAACAACAAGGATTTAAAAGCAAGACTCGCGCGCTGGGTGATGTTCCTGGACATGTTTGACTACACGATCGAACATAGACAGACAAATCGGATGAAGCACGTAGACGCGTTGAGTAGAAAGGACTGCATCTTAGTCGTTTATGATCCTTCTTTGAACTAGAAATCATTGCACAATACATCCAAGAATATACATCTGCGTTTCTAGGAGAGAAATAGTAAATTTCGACATCTGTGTGAGATGTGCTTATTTTTCGAAAGAGACATATTTTGCACGAGCGAAGCGCGTGGAAAAAGTTCTTTGCTTAAAATCGCCCCACAAACAGATGTCGAATCGTACTTTATACCATGGTATAAGAGCAGGAAAATCAGGTGAAAGTTAAGATTTGTAGGTTAGAAAGGTGTAAAAACAGTTATGCTACAGGTCCTTGCATAATGCCGATGAAAGTTTCATCAAATTGAGGGAAACAAAAGGACTCTACTTAATGAAATTTAAATTCATTCAAAGTCTTAGCCATAAGGAACATCACGCAACAGAGCAAAGCAAGAATCTTAGCGCAGTTCCAATAGAGGAATGGATATTTTGTCATGCAGAAAATGCGTTGAAAAAGAGATGAGGCATTGGGTTATATTTGCAGATAAAAATTCGAGAATTTCATCCGTCAGAACGTCATGCACACTTGCGCATTTATATAAATAACTCAACAAACTCAAGATGTATTAAGGAAGGGTCTAGTGAATGCTGCTTATTCAAAATGAGATATAAATATTTTGTTATTTACAAAAAATAATTATATATTTATAAATCTAAGCTACTACTTAAAAATCGATAGAGATTATTTTCCGCATAAATAAATGCATCTACAAATATTATAATCAGTTATTACATTGCAATAATTTTAGTAAATCTATAGGAATATGAAATCCGAGGAGAAAACCTGATGGATTATATTCCATTACAGTATGCTGAATAATATCTATCTCCATCATATCTTCAGATCGCAAACGAATATTATCCTCATCTGAAGGAACTTTTTTGCCTCTCTCTGAATAAGAAACAATAGGAAAGCTGTGATTATAATACAAACTTGAGAAAACAAAAAAAGCGATCACTTCCAGGTTATGTTTTTCGTAAATATAGGATATAAAAAAAATAAAAAAATGAAAGTACGCTGCAAAACCAGTAGACAAGATGAGGTTAGGTTTTGCCGGCGAAATAGACGCGTCATAAATATATTAAGCAATTACACCTACCCAAAAGTTCGCTGAGCATATCCTCAGATTCAATTATCTCGAATCCGTGGAACCGCTCCACTCAACAGCAGCGGAACCGTTTTCAATGCAATTGGCGCGACAATTGAACGTCTTGGGTGAGCGGCTCTACCTAACTTTTCTCCGTGTAGGAACGGGGAATCCTGCAGTCAAGCGGTCCCCATTTTGGGTATGGTGACAGCCAATCAGCCAATCGTCGGGCTGGACGACCACGAAACGACGAACCACGAGCCGTCTCATTATTTAGTCCACGCTTTCAAACTTGACAGGTCGAGAAGCGCTCGCCTGTCTCTTACGGATCGGAACTAGGCGTGGCCAACGAGCCACACAAACCTTGTTTAATTCCGCGAGTTTATGCAAATAAATTACCATCATATTTAATCAAATCGGGGATTATTAAAAGTGCCTATCCTTTTCCTGGGCCCTACCTTTCTTCGGATCTCGTCCAGGACACTACGAGGGGCGCCACCATGTCGGAGCCGCCACTGTATGCAGTCTCGTCGTCGTAATCCGAATCACGGTTGTGTCCTTGTGTTTTTCCTTCCGATTTACTCTTTCTCTCTTTTCTTTCTTGTGTTTCCGAACGTATATTTTTTAGATTCTGCGTTTATTTACCTTGTGTGTCGGTGCCTCTTCGGAGCTTGTTTTCGCATACGTCACCCAGCGTCGCCACTGGGTTGCGGGGGTTAGACTTGGCCGTGACGGTGGCACGGGCCTTACCGGCACGAATGTGTTTATTCTTGTGTGCATTCTCGTTTATTCTTGTATGTATTCTTGTTAATTCTTGTGTGTATTTGCGTTGATTCTTTGTGTGTTATAACCCTGTCGTCGGGCACCCATCCCGGAACTTGTATACGGATACGTCGCCCAGCGTCACCATTTTGTTCCGGAGGTTAGACTTTGGCCGTGACAGTGAACCGAGGCTCTGCTACCAAATTTATTAGTTGTATCACGGGTATCAATTCACGATACGGGGCCTTGAGAACCAGTTATTTACTCGGTACTCTGCCGATTCATTCGGTACTCTTGAGAGCATCACCGGACGTTTCTGTCGGTTTCCAAATCTCGGAACCAAATTTCGGTTCCAAACCTTAATATCTTCTCGCTACTCTGCCGATTTATTCAGCACCCTTGAGAGCGTCACCAGACGTTTTCTTTGGTTTAAAAATCTCGGAACCGAATTTCGGGTCCAAATATCTTCTCGCTACTCTCCCGATTCATTCGGTGCCCTTGAGAGCGTGACCGGACGTTTCCTCCGGTTCCAATATCTCTGAACCAAATTTCGGTTCCAAACCAATTAACTTTTTGGTTCTCTACAATTTGATAACTCATGATACGACCTCATCGGGCTGCCTCTCGCGCGCCTGGCACTGATCCCAATATTGGCGACTTTTTCTTTGCGCTTGCGTCACGGACGTTTGCACATTGGCCACAGTTGGCGCCAGCTGACACAGTAATTCAAAATAAGTAATAAAACATTTTCTTGTAATTAAAATAAATAATTAATAAAAATTGCACCAAAATATAGAAAAATTGTATACATTTTGATTTGAGGCATAGAAAAAATTTATAACACATATATTTTAGAATTTGAGTGAAAATCAACTTCTATATGGGAAACATATGTGTTATAAATTTTGCTTATGTCTCAAATCGGAATTCAAACAATTTCTATATATTTTGGTGCAATTTTTAATAATTATTTATTTCATTTACGAGAGAAGGTTTTATTACTCATTTTGAATTAGCGCGCCAACTGTGGCCAATGGGCAAACGGCCGCAACGCAAGCGCAAAGAACAAGTCGCCAATATTGGGATCAGTGGCTCCTGGGCAGGCTCCTGTTGGAATAGATCTGTCGACATATCGCATATTCCCCCTCTTCTTCTCGATTGGAGAATTCCTCTTTTTCCCTACTTTCAAGACACTTTTATCTGTTTACCTTTTTTTTGTTTTTTCTTATCTCCCGAATTCGAATTGAAATGGTAGACCCAAATAAGGAAATACAACTATTTTGTTGGAAAATCGTCTTTTTGAGGTAAAAATAATATTGTTGTGATGGAAAGTTCAACCTTTTAGTCATGATTTCTTTTTTTCTGGAAAAGATTTTTCTATCCTTTCAACTTTTGCATTTTGAACTGCATCCATCTTTTTCTGATAAATCGGAAAAAGATGGGTATGAATGAATAAAAAAAGTTAAGTTATGATAAATAAATATAATTATTCATTTGCAGTTGAAATATCAACTAATGAATGAATTGCTGAGACTTTTTATAGTTTTGATCAAATCAAATAATTTTTTTCGGAATTGGATTATTAACTCGTGAAAAGTTGATCATTTTATTTGAAATTTGACTTTCTTCTTAAGAATATTATTATTTGGTTGAAATGCAACCATTTTGTGGAGAAGTCATAATTTTGCAGAAAAGTCGACCAACTGCTTGCATAAGAATTCAACTGTTCTGTCGATAATTCATCCCTTCCGCTCAAGAGTAGAACAATTATAAAAGAATTCTTTTTGGATTGGGAGTCTTACTGTTTCCACGAAATTTCGTCATCTTGGCTTGAAAAAACTGTTTGGTTTTTGATTCTAGGTTGATTTGAATATTTTTTCATCTGAATTCAACCAATCGGTCGAAAAATCAGCCCAGGAGGTTTAAAATCAACTATTTCGTTCGAAATTCAGTTGTTCTGTCGATAATTGTTTTTTTTCCGCTCAAAAGTTCAATGACTTTGTTAAAGATATTTTCATCCAGGGATTCAAAATCACAGCTCTCTCAAGGATTCATCTTTTTGCACGGAAAATACGTCCTCTAAGTTTAATTCGAAAAGCAACTGCTTTTGTTTGTGATCTGATCTCTTATTTTGAGAACTAATATTTCTATCAAGAACTGTACAGCGATTCTAATACACTCACCTCTCTAGGCAAGGCCAGCATCGGAGGTGGATGGCCCTATCACAAGCGAGCACGCTTATGCCAACAGTCGGTGCCGCATATAATCTCTGAACGTCACACCCTGAGAGTCGCCAAGTGAATATTTTAACATTACGCAGTACCGCCATGCCTACTTGAGCGAGGCGATGGCTTTCAGTATAGGGTTTCTAGGCTCGCGCGTGAGGAGAGACGGAAGGGGAATCATAAAAAAAAAATTTCTACGAACTTTCAGTAAATTTTCAGATTTTCTGTCGTTCCCAGGAATTCAAATATTGAATAATCTTCTTCCGGTTAAAGACTAAATTGCAGAAGACTGGGGAATGGCATGAATCTACATTGAACTCTCCAGCTCCTTTCCTTTTTTATTTCCATGACTTCATTAATAAGTGTTTTCGTAAATATTTTGCCCACAGTACTCAGTAGGCTATTCGCTTTATAATTATCACAGTCGCCCTGAGTTCCCTTCTTACCGTAGATTGGGACGGTAATTGCCTTTCTTCATTCATTCGGAACTCTGCTGTTCACAGCACATATATTTAATAATTCAAACAGCCATACAAATAAATACAATCCGCACCAGCAGCCTACCATTCTTAAGTTTTTTGATGACGGAAAGAATGTCGTCGATACCGGTCGACCCAGTCTTCACTCATCAGATGAAACTTTTCCGGGGACACGCAGTCTGTTGAATAAAGAGGCAGTCCTGTTATTCGGGGCAACATTATGATTTGTATTATTCATTGTGTAAATTATCTACCCAAGCACTAACTTCAAGCGAGAAAATGTTCCGTAAATAAAGTCATGACCAAACAAAGATCTAATTGGTCATATGTATGTATAGTGGTGTATCAATCCATAACGTCAGTCACCACCAAACATCAGTCATGTAAAAGAACGTACAAAAAAAAAGAAGGAAGGAACAAATCGAGGCGGAAAGAAACTACTTATTATTGGTTGTGTTGCATACTGAGGATGTCACAAGTCTCCTGCAGATTGGCCTTCAACAGGACATATTATATGTTAAGAATTGTGAAGGGAATTTCGATTCATGTAAACCCTGGTAAACGCTAAGCAACAGTGTTTTTTCTTGAATAACTGTCATGAAGAATATTATTGAAATTAATCCTCGCGTTCCGAAATAATGGGATTTTTGAGAGCAAAAATAATGTCGACCGTCTTGAAAGAAACACTTAAAACTGATATCTCAATGGCGTTAGACCACTCGTGTTTACACTTGAGATATGTAACGACGCACATAATAATTTTTTGAATAAGCCTCAAATTCTGGTAGGGAAATATTTTCAAATAAATTGTTTAAACAATTTTTGTTTAAACAACTCTTTCTTAACCCTACGGCTGTAATTTCGGAAGCCTTGAATGAGCCTTAAATTATGTGGAAGGTAAATCTTGAGGTCTTTCTTGGGTAAACATTTTATTATAATGTTGCAAATTCAACAGTCTTGTTACAATCACCTTAAATCGCTGATTCTTTTGAGACTCCATGTAATTATGAATCTTGACGCGCTAATTACGGAAATGATAGTGAAAATTTGCGACTAGTCGATTTCCATGGTCAAACCATGAGAGAACCATAAAAATCATGGTTTTTCCGATTACCTCAAATAATATGCAAAATAAAAAAAAATTCTGAATAAAAAAATATAGAACCCATCGAAATACAGATTTTTGGTCTGAAAATTTTTTTTCTGTGAGTGATACTTTTCGACGAAATGAACGATACAAGGATTAAAATTATACCTCTATTGATTTCGGTTTGGAAACTACTTACGCTCTTTTTGTTCACACTATGTACATTTATGTATTTTGACGCGCTCATTACGAAAATGATAGTGAAAATTGGGAAATAGTCGATTCCGATGGTGAAACCTTGAAAAAACCATGAAAATCATGGTTTTTTGCGATCATCTCAGATAATTTGCAAAATGAAAAAAAATTATGAATATAAAGTTATAGAACTCATCGAATGAAAGACTTTTTGTCTGAGAATTTTTTTGCTGTGAGTGATACTATTCGACAAAATGAACGATAGAAGGATAAAAACTGTATCTCTATTGGTTTTGGTTTGGTACCTACTTACCCATGACTGGTTATAGAAATAATGTGGGTCAAACACCTCCCTATTTTTCCAAGTCTCGTGGGGGAGGGGGGGGGCATGAAGGCACCCTTATGGCTGGTTATAGAAATAATGTAGGCAACACTTTCCCTCATTGCCCACGTCTCGTGGGGGGAGGGGGGCACCCCTATGACTGTCAACAGAAATAATGTGAGTCACACACCCCTCTCTTTTCCCAAGTCTCGTGGGGAGCGTGGAGGAACCCTCAGTGCTGGTTATAGAAATAATGTAGGCCACAAACTTTCCCCATTTTCACGTCTCGTAGGGGGGGGGGGCATCCCTATGACTGGTAACAGAAATAATGTGAGTCACACACCACCCTATTTTTCCAAGTCTCGTGAGGGACGTGAAGGCACCCTTATAATTGGTTATAGAAATGATGTAGGACACACACCTTCTCCCGTGGGGGCGCTACATATTTCTACGTATTTCTGTGATTTTTCATATTTATCGTCATTTTTCTTGAAAGTTATTAGTCGCAGAGTAAAAATGTGTTAGCATAAAATATATATTTCTAAAAGATCTACCTCATTTATCTGTAGTTTTTCTGCAAATTTTCATTATTTACTAAGATAAATTTTAAAAAACTATAACTGTTATGGATTTTCATGGTTTTCACCAAGAAAATCGACTAGTCTCGAATTTTCACGATCATTTTCGTAATCAGCGCATCAAAATACATAAGGATAGAGAACCTCAAAGGAATCAACGGTTTAAGCTATTCGGAACTCCATCCGAAAATTCGTCTCTCCAGTTTGAAAATGCATCTTTTTTGGTAGCAATTCTGTGCTTATTTTGTTGCTCCAACTGCAACTGTCTCGTTGTAAGCTAACCTGTTTTGGTTGCAATGTCAAAATAATCCACAGAAAAGTCACGAACTTGTAGCTAGGTCATGGATACAAGAAAAAATTATGAAATATTGAAACGTATCAAATTATAATATTGACGAATTATTTGTGGTATAATCGACGATGATTCTCGAGATAGTGCAAAACTACTTACGAATGTTCTGTTAAGGGATAAAATTAGAATTTACGGAACTCTGTTAAAATCTCAGTCGTAAATATGATATGAAGTATCACGAGTATTCACGAGATACAACGAATTCATTGTGAAAAGGAATCAACTTAGAAACCTAGGAGCAGTTTCTGAAGAATAAAGTTCCTACCTTCGCTCGAGCGACCACAGATAGTACATCAGAATTGTATGTATCTAAATCATACTTAGACATATAATTAATTACATACATAGTTTTTGAACATACATGATTAAACATTTAACATTATATTATACATAAATCATAAAGCGAAAAGCAAAGAAAACAGAAGTAAAAGTCACTGGCGGGATTCAAACATGGGATCTTCGACGCTGCAGTACGGCAATTTTCCATCCTGCTAAACCAGATTATGATTTCATAAAATTTATCGTTCATATTAAGTAAATGCAAGGGCGTGTACAAATCATAATTAATCTATTGCCCATTTGTTTTCGGTAATGGCAATTTTTAATACATACAATTCTGGAGAATTTTGATTTCTTGAAAAAAAGATTTTTTCATGAATTTTAAACTCTTTGAATTAAAATTTCACAATAGTTGAATTAAAACGCTCAATAATGCATACATGTTACGTCTTCAATGGAAGATTTCCAATAGAACAACTTAGATTTTGATGCAGCTGAACTAAAGAATGTAAGATTTTTAACTTTTATAAATTGTACAATTCAAAGCCTTACAAAAATGTGACTCAGCGTTACCATTTTCAATGCTCTGAATTGAAGAATCAATTAACTGTATTCTCAAAGTTATATAATTTATAAAAAAAGAACGGTAGAAATATTGAACATTAAACGATCACTAAATTCTTCTCCAAAGTAAATCGCCCATTTCGACAACTGTGTGAGAGGTGATTCGCTCGTGCAAAAAATGTCCCATTCGCTGAAAATTACCTCTCACAAAGAAGACGAACAGTATGACATACCACAAGATCCGGAAAAATTAGTTCAATGTTGAGATTTTGAGGTTGGAGTGGTATTAAAACCTCAAATTCTTGAATTAATTCAAAAACCTTTTAAAATGCTTATAAGAGCTTTTTAATGTATTTTCAAAATTCACAAACATCTTAGTTTTGCTCGTTATCCTTTGAAATCTTTTCAAGTTGAAAATTATATTATAATCTTTTCAGAACTTCTAGAAATCTCGTGAGCTTGCCTAAATTTTCCAAAATTATTAATCTTTCCATTATTATAGATGCATTAGAAACAAAAATTGAATTTCAAATTAAAAATGCAAAATATAGAAAAATAAGAATTTCATTGTTCGCAGTTTTAATGTAGGCGTCTATTCGTTTAACGGCCATATTCATAATCGCGGCACCCTTGCCGACTTTTCCGGATTTCTTTCCCAGTTGATCTTTGATCCACTGAAGTAGACTCATAATTTCTCACATTCGAATTCCAATGATTAGGTTCAGAAGTCATTTTTTGGTTAACAAATTCAAGGGTTTTATTGCAAAAATACTGTTTTTGGCTTGAAAATTCGACAATTCGACTGTGATTTTTCGTCTCCCTAAACTATTGAAGATTTGTTTAGAAGTAAAATTCAACTATTTTCTTTCAATTTTTTAGTTTGAAAATTTATATTTTTGTTAAAGGAATTGCATCACTTTTAAATAAAAATACGATTGTTTGGTCGAAAATTACTAGTTTATTCTTGTTAGGATTTGACTGTTTCGTTGGAAATTCTAATTTTCCACTGTGAATCAACAGTTTTGTTGCAATTTCATAATTAGATTAAACTGCTTATAATATAAAATGGGAATCTTTTTTCAATAACTTTAACTATTCACTTCGATACTCGCCAAACACTTCATTTTTGTTTGAAAATTAGTATCTAAGTTGGAATTCAGATCTTTGTTTGAAAAATCATATTTTCAAGGAAAATTAATTATCATCGTTGAACATTTATGATTTTGTTTTATAAATATAACTTTTTCATAACAAGTTCGGCTTGATGGCTTGACAATGTCATATTATGAATGAAATGTTTTCTTTTTGTTTGAAAATCTATTTTTTCTGTGGAATTTTAACTTTTTTGGTTGAAAACGCAAATATTCATTTGATAATTATTCTGAACGCTTAAAACCTTATCATCTGGATTGTAAATTCAATTTTCATACTTTTTGGGGAAGATTGAATATCTTCGTAATGCTTCATACAAAATTCGTTTTTTTGATTAATGGACTTTATATTTTGGATGGAATGTCTTTTTTTCTTCTAAGATTTATATTTTTTGGTAGGAATATCAAATTTTTGGGTTGAGAGTACTTTTTTGTGGAAAATTCGTCTTTTCCATCAGGAAGCTAATCATCCTGGTTGAATATTCAACTTTGGGGGTTTGAAGTAGAATTCTTTATTGGTTTGAAATCAAATCATGTTGTAAGAAGGTCTTCCTTTTCAATTGAAAAAAGGAATAATCTATTGTATTGCATGACTGGACCATTTTGTTCTAAATTGGTCTTTTATGATTGCATTGATTGAAAATTCAATCTTCTTTGGTAGAAAAATTATTGTTTCGATTGAAGTAGACAATAATAATAATTTTTTTGAAAGTCGTTTTTTTTCGGTCAAATAAAGTCGACTTATTCTACGAAATTGTGCTTTTAGCTGGAAATTCGAATAATTTATTTTTGATTGAAAAGTGATCTAAGCAAGTTGGAATTTGAACCCCTTTGTAAAATTCATATTTTCTTGAAAAGAATTAGGTATCTTGACTTGAAATTTATATGTCCTGGTTAGAATACGACTGTTATGTAGCAAATTAGGAATTTCATCATTTTTGGTTGAAAATGCTTCTATTTGAATGTTGAACAACTTCGCAAAACTTTCTTATTAGTTGTGAGAAGTTGATCTTTTGGGTCATAAATTTATCCCTTTGACTCAATATTCAACTTGCCTGAAAAAACATCTTTCTCATATGATCGCAACTTTCTTTTTAAAAAACAATTAAAATTAAAAAACAAAGGAATCAAAATCTTTGGACCCTCGGTGTTTAATTTTAGTTCTTAGGAGTTGCAGATATTTAATGAAAATCCTTTCTTCTTAAAATATCACCCATCATGTTTTTCGTTAAGAAGTGATCTCTTTGCTTGGAAATTCAACAGTTTGAAAATTCATATTTTTAGGTAAAAAACTCATCTTGTCCGGTTGAGGATCCAAGTATTTCGTTGCAAATTCCTGTTCATAGATAGGATTTGAGCATTATGATAAGAATTTATTTATTTTGTGGAGAATTTAAAATTTATCTATTTTATAGGAAATTCTTATATCTCTAGAATGAATGAATAGCCTTTCAAGTTCGAATTTCGAAACATCATTGAAAAACTTTACACGCAATAATGATGGAAATTAGATTTTTCTTTTTAACAACTTTTTCTCCTACTGAACATCCAAGTATTTTATTTTTGGTTTAAGGTTTTTATATAATAATTCAAATTTGGATTAATTGGTTAATAATTTGTCTTTTTTTTGTGAATACGACTGTTTTTTATAATAATTTGAAATTCTCGTTAGTTTTTATTCCACGTGTTCCATTCTCGGTTGTGAATTGATATTTTTTGCTTAAAAATTCAAAAACTTGGTTAAAAGTTGAACTACTATGTAATAAATGTATTTCAGTCAAAGATACACAATTTAGTGTGAAAATGATCTTATTGATCGAAATTCAATTTTTTCATTGGAAATGTGTTTTTCTGATTTATTACCAATTTTTCAAACTCAAAAGTTTACTTTTGTACTGTTAGTTACCTTTCCATCTTTTTTTGGTAAATATTCGAATTTTTTCTCGAAAATGCACAGAGGCTTTCTATATGATGCGAAGTGCTGCAGCTTTGTAGTTTGTTTCACGTTCGACAGAAGCATCAACTTGTCTTTTGGATTCAGATCCTCTATACACGATTTGGTTTCAGCATTCAGAACAATCGATTCTTGAGACATCAAATGAGGACAATCAAAAAGTTCCAGGGGTTTCTGTTTTTTGAATAACATAGAAAACCCTACAAACAATGACGCACAGTCTATAACAGAATGAAGCTCTCCGTTCATATCTGCTTGTCAAAGAAGAATGCGGATAGACTGATAGGTTGGCGAAGTTTTCAAAGTTTTGTTCAGAAGGAATTGAAAAAAGTATTCACTCAGAGCCGGTCATTGCTCTATCAAAAGTGAGCAGCTTGGCCTGAGTGTAACCCATCGACTTGTGGAATGCTTTTTGAACTGCACTCATTTCCTTATTTAGCAAGACTTTCAGTAAATGCATTATCCACAATGTGTAAGTTAAGTGCGCCTATATTCAAGAGATCTTTTCCTCGACATTCTCTCGCATCTTTGTTTATCAGATTCCAAACTGTCTTATTTACATTGGGACCGTCAGATCCGAGCATTATCAATTTATCTTTTGAAAGGTCATACTTTTCTAAGTCACTATTATGCTGTGCTAGAACTTGGCCACTTGCAATCCCTGAAAAGGAGGTTTTTAGATTATGATCGACAACTTCACGGGATTTCTCTGAAAAGTATCTTTCGCGACTTTGCACCACTTTTTACTTTTGCTTTTCGTCGTTTCCTCGTAAGATAAAGTGTATCCTTTGCTTTGGCGTATGTCATCTTTAATTTCCTCTTTAGGAAGCGGATATAGGCCATCAGTTATCGCATAACTCAGTTTTTTTGGACAAGGGCAAAAACTTTGAGTAATGGCAGAATCTAGAAACATAGTCCAGAACGTATCTCCTAACCCCTCACAAGAATTAGCAGATATAGGTGTATGCATAAGTCCTTTCCGGTTTCACAAAGAGATGGCAGCATCAAACAGTACGCTGCGCATGAATCTGATACT
>WSXT02226075.1:0-16569 GCA_011762715.2 Neuroterus valhalla | reverse complement strand
TTTTCATCCAAAATAGCTGGTTAACGAACTTGACCTGTCTTTTTGGACCCTCAAAATGTGTGTCGAAGGGCAATCCAGTCCGAGTAGTCTTTCAAAAGTTATCGAGTATACAGACACCAACACCAACGACGACAACGACGACGACAACGACGACGACAGACAGACAGACACAACAGTAAAAACTATTTTTTCGGAATCAGGAGGTCTCAAAGCGTGGACATTTCATAAATTCCACGAAAGTCAATTTTTATATAAAACCAATACCTTCTCATTATGATGAGAATGTAATAAAAACAATAGGCATACCTAATAACTTCAAATTGGTTTCACTTGATGTTATCACTTTTTACGAATATTCCGAAAGTTTTGGATTTAGAGAACATTTAATTAAACTGGTATAAAATCGGAAAACTGACAAAACTATCTGTTACACAATATCTTGAACTGGTTGAGTTTTGTTTGGACAATTAGTATTGTAGTTTTCAAAATGAATTTTTCGAGCAAAAGGATGCTATCCTATGGGCTCCCCATTATCTGGTGCGATTGCTGATCTCGTTATGGAGAGACTGGAGCAAGCTGTATTGGAAGGTCTTCCATTCGATTGTGTTTTCTCCTACAGGTATGTGGACGATGTGATTACATGCTTGCATGAGGACAACATTAGTCAACTTTTGGATGCTTTCAATGCATACCATCCCAGGATCCAATTTACCCTTGAGATTGAGAATTACTCTAAACTTAACTTTTTGGATGTTACCATCATTCGAGAGAACAACAAACTCATCACTAATTGGTATCGTAAGGATACTAACTCTGGTAGATATGTGAATTTTTATTCTAATATCTCCTTTAAAGATAAAATATCCGTTATTTATAGTCTCATTGATAGAGCTATAGTCATCTGACCCAAAATTTAAAAATGAAAATATATTGAAAGTTATAGATATTCAAAAACAGAATGATAATCCAATTAGATTTATCAACAAATACATTAATAAAAGGGTTGAAAAGATTATCAATGTTAAAGTACAAAATCATACTAATAATTCAGAGGCCTTCGACTGTAGCCAAGTGGTGGTTTTGCCGTTTGCTAACGAAATGTCGAGATCTTTCACTAACTTATTTGAAGAATACAACATTAAAGTGCTCTTCACCTACCAGGAAGATATGTTCAGGTGTTTCTCAAATAATAAAGATGCTACACCTTTGGACCTTAAAACGCATGTTATCTACTGCGTTCCTAGCGAATGTGGTATGGTTTATACAGGACAAACAAAAAGGCACTTAAAAACTAGAATCGAAGAGCATATAAATGATTGCAAGAAAGATGCAAGAGGTACTGCATTCGTTTCTCATTCGCACGATCATGATCATAGGTTTTTATTTCCAATAACCAAGATTTTTAGCCACGGAAATCACTATAGAAAAAGAAATTTTAACGAGATGTTTTTTATTGTCAAGAATACCAACTCTGGTTATAAGAGATCTGATGTGGAATTTCTCAGCAAAATATACCATAGCCTCATTTCATTCATCTTCGTTTATCTACGTATCATCTTCGAGTATCTTCGAATATCTTTGTATAATCTTTGGTTGTACTAGCAAGCTATTTTATAACCTCAATTGACGTCACAAGCGTCTATCCCTAAGGGTAGCGTTCAGGTTTCTCAACAAGTGCACTCTGTTGCACTTGAAACCGTTGTACGGCGCTGGGTGAGTGTTCGGCTTCACCCAGGTGAACCGTTCAGAAGTCACTAGGGTGAAAAGTGGGGGTCACTCGATGGGTGACTATTTCACTCGTCGAAATAAGGTAGGTGGAAGCGAGTGAACAATGAAAATGGCGGAAGCAAGACAAATCTTTATCATTTATAATTTTTTCAGAACAAATATTGTTCCCCAATGCTTCTTCAGATTGGCACAAAAATCATCTTTTGCAACAATAACCGCTTTAAAGCAATTGCAGCAACAATACCCAATTCACTTTCCTAAGCCACGCCTCTTCTGCAGCTTCACCCGCACATTCACCCGGATGAGGAACCTAAACGCTACCCTGAAAAGTGTTTAACATGGTGCCTTGGCCCGCCAAAATATTGTATGCACGATGTTAACTCTGGACATTGTGGATATTGTTTCATTCTTAATTTTCAATCCAACTTACTAATTTGTTCTCGTTGCTCCGGTAAGTCTATAGGTTATATTCTATTTTAACAAATATTTTATGTTACCTATAAATCTTTTGATTACATAAGAAACTTTGCTCTGTTCCTTCAGATAAATGAAGGCGATTTTGTATTTTTGTACCACATGAAGAGGCTGCACGTTGTGGTGTGAAAGCTCGTTTTTTAAAATAAACACAAGTCAGTAGATCGAAACATATCATTCACAGTTACACATAAATATTATATAAACATTAAAGAATAAACAAACCCCTGAAAAACGCAGAGGAATATTCGTAGAAAAATGGAAATCTTTTTTTTTCGTGTACTATCGAGGCAGAATCGCGAAAATTCCCTAATTAGACATATTGATTAAAAACCTAAATTCTAGGACTTACTACTTTGTCGAGACGGTGCGTGACTCTAAAAAATGAGGAATTGAATTTCACAACATCACGAGTTGAGGGCGGCGACCCACCCTCGCTTAACCAATCGCAACCGCTATAAACTATCTCCTACTGGATTTCTTCCATATATCGCAAGGACCTACGGGTCAATAGTCACGCCTTACGAGTCGCTGGAGTGGGAAATTCGTTCGGTAATACGTTTCCCCGAAATAATTGAAGGGCTCATAACGGGACCTGAATTTTCCCACTAGCTGGAAGAGTCGGTGCCGCGGGGCTCAGGCCCCTTGATGGGCTTAATCTCAAACACGTGTAGCACTACTCTAAGTGGTTTCTGCTTTGTCAACTGAAATCTTAGAAAAACTATTAATCAGGCCTTTGAGGAAACCAGAGAAAAGATTGAGTGAAGGAAAAGGTTTGAAATATTGAGGGTGGTCCGTTACGATCCTCTCGAGTTTACCATTTGCAGATGTGATTTTTATATGCTATACGTGACTCCTCGGATACAAAAATTTGTTGGGCTTGTATTTTTTCATACTGCTTTAAATTTATTTCAAAAAATCTTAAACTTTCCCAGGACGTTCCGTGGGAAGTTTTCTAAGACCATTTCGAAGAAATTCTATCTTACTTTAACGTTTTCAAAATTGCTAACTATACTTCTAATCATGATAAAACGTTATCTAAACTGTTTCAGCTTATACCTATGATATTTTAAATTCGAATGCCCGCGCTGGTCGAAAAGGAAGTTTTTCTACATACCTATGAGCGCTATTTCACGTGATTGAAATCAAACGTGAAACGCATCACGTTAAACTTGACCGGAGTCAGTGGTATAGCTCAGCGTGCCGTGCGAAATTAATGTGAGTTAGTGCTTTCAATAGAGCTATCTTCATCAGAAATTTGGGCTCTTTTTGGTAATGGGTAAGCAATCGAAATTCTACTCTGGTTCAATTATACTTAATCTACGTTTCATCATTTTTTAATCTTTTTACTTTTTTGTTTTACGAAAAATGACAAGTTAACAGTCGTCGACCTACACTAACCTCAAAGAAATGCAACCCTGAAATGCAGTGATGAAACAATTTTAAATATTCAAAGGTAAGTTTAATCAAAATGAGACTTCAAAAACAATCATTTTAGGTAACCTGAGAGAAGTTTCCCGTCTCTTATATTCCAGCGGGGACAAAAGAAAAAGCCAAGTGCGTTGTTTCCTGTGTTTTTGACGTGATTGAACATAATCTGGAAATAACTAGAAAATATAATTTTATAATGTATTTATTTTTTCGATTTCTTCTGAATGTTCGATTTTTGTCTATAAAAAATTATTTCAAATTCGAACTCCTTTTTGGCTTGACAATTCTGATTGGCCCCAAATTTTTTTTTTTTTTTGAGTCAGTACTGAAAATGAACAGACACGCATACGAGGTTTTCGTTCAAAAAATTTTGTCTTGAAAATAAGACCATTGTGAATTTCAATGCTTTATCCAATCCTGTTACATGATAAATTCATTATCTCTGGTTCTACTGGAGCTATCGGTACAATTCTTTTATTATTTGAAAGGTAATGATATCGGCTTTCAGTCACGTGAACGTTGTACCATAATGCCAACCACAATGAAATCGTTTGAAAGAATTACTATCGTATTTGGTATGGTTTAAGCTACAAGAGCCTTTTTTTAGGAAGATGGGGCCGTTACTAGTTTACGAGTGAGAAAATAATCACTTTTTTCCGAAGTAAAAACTCCAATAAGGACCTACTCATCGAGCGCTGCCCGCGCTGCGTGAAACGCAGTTGATATTATTTTCTCACTCTCAAACTAGTTACATCTTTCTGGAAAAAGGCTTTTGTAGCTTAAACCATTACGAATACGATAGTAATTTTTTTAGCCAATTTCGTTGTGGTTTACATTAGGATAATATTATTTGAACAATCAAATTGTTATTATTTTAAAGGTTCTCAAGTTTGAGGTACAACATTCACGTGACTGGAAGCTAATATTATTCCCTTTAAAATAAAAAGAGAAGTCTAACAATATAATCAGTAGAACCAAAAATAATAAATTTAACATGTGACCCTGTTATTTTACTTTCGAGACGATTATATTTCAGAGAATGTTATACACGACGAATCTTTCCGTTTTTTGACTAGCGTCAACGTACGTGATTTGATAAGCCTTACGGGGCCCAGGATTGGATTCATGAGAAATTTTAGAGAATATCTGCGATTGGTATGCTGCATCTTTTCTATCATAAATCCAAAATTAGAGGAGAATATTGAGATTCGGCTCGCCCTTCTTTACTATAGATTATGAAAGAAAAAAAAGTTGGAAACTTTCTTAAACTTAAACTTCTTCTCCTCAAGAAGAGCTTGGACAGCAGATAAATTTAAAAAATGATAAAAAATGGAAAATTTTCTGTACAATAGGTTACGATTTAATATTGTAGTTTGGAGTCAGTCGACTCAGATGCTCCCCTACGAAATGAATATTATGACTTATTTTATGTATCTTGTACCTGAAAATGTTTATGAATTTAGGATATATTTTCTTCTTTGAATTGCCTATTTATTTCAGGTACGCCGAATCGTAAAGCTACTCTCCCCTGATTTTTCAAGATTCAAACTATCTTACATTAGGGAAGTTGATTCATAAATCTTATACATAAGACTGAATAATATTTATATTAATTCCAAATTATAAGTTTTCGAAATCATTATCTGAGGTGTAAATGTTCGAAATTGAAATGATTTCACTTTTTTTATGAAGAAAAAAAACTTCCGTTTTTATAACTCCACTTTTAGAAATGTACAACCTAATGCTTCCAGGGTGTCTACGAGCCAAGAACTGAAATGTGCTCAAAAAGTAACCACCAGAATGCAACTCCGATCCGGAAATCACATTTGAAGTTCTCTTCTCAAGGGCCTACTTCGGTTTCTTTAACCTCAGAGGCGTCTGATCTTTCAGGAAGACCTACAGTTCGTAATAAATTATTATTAATAGTCATTCGTATAATTTTGAGAGGTTACAATTATGATGTATAACAGGGGTTGATCCAACAGTGGGTGAAAACGGTCAGCTTCTTTTGGATTTGAATTTGGTTGATTCAGTGGATGCGCCTGCACTGAGAGAAAGGTTGTTTGGCCAGCGCCATCATGCTATGGTAGCGCCTAGATGCGTGAACAGCTTGGGAGCCGTGCTAAGAATGAACGGAAGGAGGACAAACGGCAAGTATGGTCAGCCATGGACATAGAAATTAACGGGATGGAGCACAAACCTGCGGGGTCTGGCAACGCGTAAGTAAGGGGAACGACGCATACCACGCATGCCCTTCTCACTTTCTTGGAGGGCTCTCAGCGTGTCCAGTGAGCCGAGTGAGTCAGCGGCAATCCAGAGTCGTCAAGGCGCCCTCCAAGAGAGTGGGGATATCTCACCTCTTCTGATCTATCAAATCAACCTGCTTGCCTAAGATGAGACTTTGTGCTCCGTCCCGTTTATTCTTACATCCATGTGGTTAGCGCGCTCTCTTGATTACGCCAGTCTCTCAGTGCGCGGGAATGCTAAACTTTTCGAAGGGCGCTGCAAATACGCTTGCGTCGCTCGCAGGCGGCACAAAGTTGCACGGCCACTGCTCTTTTTTCGAGCTACCTGCCATGGCCGTGTTTTGCATGTTGACTACATTTGAGACGCCGTGGCCATACGATCTCACTCTCAGTGTGCAGTTCCAACGAAAAGAGCGAATCCAACTGCAGTTAGATTCAATGATGGTTCAGCTGGGTCGTTTTCAGCCTCCCAAACGTTGATCTTTCCAAATGTAAGAAGAATAATCAACTATTCTTTCCTGGGTGCTCTTGATTATTATATTTCACTATCTATACAAAAACTTATTTTCAGGAAATCAAAGCGTATCTCGCAAAAAATTACGAAGGTCGGATGGCCCCGAAGTCAGGTGATAACTTAGACCCCGAGTCAAGGAAGCACTTAGTTCATTCTGTTGTGGAAATACTGTTTCAGAATTACTTTCATTAAAATGTGTAAGTTTTACCCTTACATATTTTGAGGGAATTTTGTACAGTACAAATCAATTTCATAAAACAATACGTGAAGAAACAAATCATTATTAGGTATATTTTTCTAATGCAATAATAATTCCAGGATTAGAAAAGAGACGATTTCGCAAGCCGCTGTTGAAATCATTCAAGCTTATCCGAATGAAAGAGTATCGGTATATTCCTTGTCCGGTACACCCAAAACAAAGCACTCGAACAAAACCCCTAATGTTGAAAAATTATGGTTTAGATACTACACTATCCAAAGAAAATTAGGGGGCTCAAAAGAAGTCGATAATAACAAAAATATTGAAGAAGTTCAACGTAAATTTTCTAAAAAATATGGATTTTACTTAGCATGAACCAATAGTTTAATTGATATGTATTCATTCATTATGTTTCATTCAGATCCAATCGTTCAACCGAATGAGGCATCTTTGATCACATGAGATCTTTCCCTACTTTAAAAGTGCAATTTAGATTTCAATTGCCTCTACAAATGGAGATCTAGTACCAGAAGTTGATGAAGTAAACGATATGTGGTGTTTATTTTCCAGTTATGTCAATAGTTTCATTTTTAACGATTCAATCTTTAATAATTTATCACTCAGATTGTTCAAATTAATTTGATTTACCTTCCAATCTATTGTTTGTAGAAAAAAAAATGATTAGGCTTGTTTCAAATACATTTCACAACATCTTTTTGAACGTTGTACTTACAGATGCTGTCGTAGCGCGATATTTGCCACAACTTTTCAACCTTAGCACGGTTCGCAACAAGTTGAAGAAAAACAATTTTAGACCTTCAGGGACGGAATTACTCGAGACTTTTCTTCTACATGTTAGAGTAAGTAAAGGTTTGAATATCTGTAATCTCATCAATTTCAATTTAACAGAATATTTGTCTTGATGGTATCGTACAGTCTTTTCCTTTCTGAACGTAATAATAGTAACACTTGATGAAATTTGTAGACGCTTACGGATCTTGATCATGAAATAGAGCGTAGAAGGCAAAAGGTTTCTGAGCGAGAGAAGACTTTTCAGCCGTTCCTCATAATCGTTGGGAATACGATTGACAACATTGAATCGATTTATGTGTACGTTAATGAGATGAGATTTCTGATGGAAAGTGTTTTGCAAGCCGCAGATGTCTGTTTTAAAATCTACTAAGCACTCGACGCTGAATATCCTACAACGCGCCTGCAGTTTTGGGATTTTATCCAGCGGTATGTGTACAACATCCACACGAATAGCGTCGTAGCAGGTTCTTCACAGGACGAAATAGCAGTTGATTTTTGTATTGCAGAGCCTAGCTTGAAGTAAAATCCTAAATTTTCTACTGCAGTGGTATACCCAGGGCTTCGAAAAGTTATTTTTTCATCGGTAGTTACTGGAAAATTGCTTCCTTTTATTCTAGGTTACAATATATTTGTTACTTATTCTATCTTTAAGGTTATGATTTTCTACGCTTTTTGCTCCAATTGACGATCTAAATTAATGCATTATTCAATATACCATTTAAACGGTCACTTTTCCGATCAGCGCCTGAGGCTAGGCTAGATAACCACACGAGGAGAAGTCCTACAGGAAGATAGCCGCCCGGAAGGCGAGACACGGTAGGGATAGATCCGAGCAAGCGACACCAGGTGCACAGGATCCTCTCTCCCGCAACTAGCCGCGTGCGTAGACGGCATAAGAAGGCGTGCAAGACTTGAATCTGGCACTCCCGGTGGACGATGGGAAACCGAAATCCACAACTGGATGAGCCATCCGAGTAGCATTGGGCTATCTCGTTGAAGGCTCAGTGTCCGCAGTTTTGAACCGGTATTCCATCCCAGCCTAGAGGTAAATATTAATTTAATTATCTTCTCCAGCTTACTGGGTACCCTGTATTAGGCTTCAGTCAAATTTTTGCATTTTCGTTTATTATCAAAATCTAGGTACGCTGTATCAGGCTCCAGACATTGAATTGATTTATTTGATTTATTTTGTGACATCGCATTGATTTATAATGTGCTATGCAATCTGGGTATGCTGTATCAGGCTCCAGACTTTAGAACTGTTGTATTTTGTTTAGCGATCTGGGTACGCTAATTCAGGCTCCGGACTTTCTAAGTGTTGTTTTGCTTGTGGATTGTGCTACATTCCTGGATACGCTGTGTCAGGCTCCCGGTTACCTAGTCATTCTTCAAACATTACTTAGTATTTCCGGGCACGTTGCAACAGGCTCCAGTTTCTTTTTATTTGTTTTCTCAGTGTACGCAGCCATTGGCTACATACCCCTTTTTCCTTGAGGTAATTCGGGTTTAATAGAACAGGCTCCGGAAAGTTATTTACAGGTGTTTCGAATCAGTCCGCCCTTCCCCGACTATGGTGGGCACGGCCCGGAAGGACTGATTTCTTCTACTTTAACGGGATAATTGTGTACGCGTACTGCGCTGAACCAGGGAACTTCGTTGAAATTCCCAATCAATTTAAGACTGAACTATTGTACAACCAAAGAGGTCTGAGGCTGAATAGGTTAAACACGTCGTTGTACATTTATTTTGAAGTAATAAATATAATTTGTTAGAACTGTTCTCTTTTCAATTCATCTTCTCCTTTCTGGGTCCGAAACTATTATCTTTAGGATTAAGGGCTTTAATAAACACCCCATCCAAATAACCAACTCTCTCACCATTTTTGAAATTTGGATGATTTGCAATGGTTAAAAATCAAATTCTTTTGAATTACAAGCCGAAAAAACCTTTATATTTTCATTGCTACAATTGTAGGTTAATAATTTCGAAGAGAGAACATTCCATTTTCTTTTGTTCTGATTAGAAGAGACATTTTTTCAAGAAGTTTTTACATATATCAAAGGGAAAAGATTTTAGTTTCGATCTTTTTCCTGAACGGCAGGAGTATATCTAAAACCAAGGAGTTACAACCCTTAATACTTGATGGTGCATTTAAAACACTTTCTCATAGGGAATATCTGTGGGACGGAAAACCCGTGCGAAAATCTTCGACACGAGGACAAAAAAGAAAACATACATGCTGATCTTTATTATTGCAAAATTATAGAAATGATAGGTCCTCTGAATCGATCCAATGTATGAGAGGAGATGCAAAAATAGAGAAGGGAAATTGACTGCAGGCTCCGTCTCCACAAGAGTAAACATCTGCAAAACCATCGCTATTAAAGAGCAGTTGATCCTTTCTAATCAACTCCTTTTGAATGGAGGATTCAATTCTGAGTTTTTGTGTTGTCGTTCAATAGAAATAGGTGAAAAAATTTGACATCTATTTGCAATCGTTACAGACGTTTTCAAAAGTACAAGTTATACATCCGATGACTCTTATGGATGAAGTTATGTTAGCTGCAGTGCATGTGGACAACTGAATATTATCAGTAGAAATTGATGTTATGGTTGTCGACCACGATTTTACAAAATTCACAAAATGGGAATTCCTGTCAGACCCGTCACATCCTTTCTTAATTCACCTTATACAATTTATCCAAGTTTTTGAGTAGACCAACACAAAAAATCTTAGGAAAATCTAGCAATCATATAATAAATAGTTTTGATTTCATAGAAAAAATAAGACCTCTGAACATTACACCAAAAAATCACAGACTCTTTTCATTAGATGTCACATCGTTATTTACAAACATAAAGCACAATCTTGTCATTGCTATTATGAAACGGAAATGGAATCTCATTGAAGAACACACCAACTTGCCGAAGGATATTTTCATTAAACTTTTGGAGTTTTGTTTAAAAAATGCATGTTGTGTGTTCAATGAGTCCTACTATCGCCAGACATATGGGGTCATACCTTCCGTATGAAATAACTTTCTTCTATCGTTACGTAGATGATATTCTTGCTTGCGCTCCGGCGGACAAAATAGAAGATCTACAGTCGAGATTTAACAAATACAACCCTCGTTTAAACTTTACGATAGAAAGAGAGGAAAACGAGACTATCAATTTCCTTGATGTACCCAAAAAAGAGTTGGTGACAAGTTTGAGACTAATTTGTACAGGAAACCCACGTGGTCTGGAAGGTACATGAATAGTCTCTTAGACAGAGCTTTTCTAATTTCCGAAGAGAAATTTATTTCAAAAAACTTATCTCTGATACTGAACACTTTATTACAAAATGATTGTCCTAAGACTTTATTAGAGAAATCCATCAATAAATGTATAAAAAACTAACTTCAAAAACTAACAATAATGTAGAGGTACAAGAAGTAGATTCCAATAAAATTATTGTACTACTAAATGAGGATCAATTTGAACATTAGATTAAAGGAGTATTACATAAAGAAAGTTTGACAACGGTTTTCCGATCACAAAAAGATATGTTTGGATGTTTTAGAAATCTGCAGGATCCTGTAAGCAAAGAACAAAGGTCACACTCAGTATATTGTATGAAATGTAAAGAATTCGAAAGCTTCTACATTGGTCAATCAGAAAGACCTATCAGCCTGAGAATTAGGAAGCACGTAAATGACTGTAAGAAAGATAATAGGAGAACATCCCTTGTCGAACACTCCCACAGTTTAGATCACGAATTTGATTTTTCTAATGTTAAAATTTTGAGCACAGGAACAAACTACAGAAAGAGGATGTTCAAAGAAATGTTTCACATCGTAAAAACAGCAATCCGGTTAACATACGGACAGAAGCTAAAATTTGAGCTTTGTATATATGATTGTAATACAGAATATCAAGCATTTCTAATGGATGTAAAATTTTTTTTAATCGATTCAAATTATGCAATTTGAAAATTTTATTCTTCGTCCACACTAATCAAATTCAAGAACAAAAACCAATTAGACGTCATGCAACTGTCACGACACCTAGACTTTAAGTCCGTTCAGTCGTTGTGAATTTAACTGTATTTATAGCCATGCTTGGAATATGCTTCCAACTAATACAAATATGCCAGGTCACGCAGTACACCACAATTTAATTTTGAATGAATCTTCCTACCTTGCCATGGGTGGAATGTAACTAGAATTAGCAATTTTAATCGACAATTCACACAATAATTGATGTCACGTGTTTTCGTCCTTCTTAAACCCAATGTGATGTCAAACAAGTCTTCAAGTTCTAATGGTGAGGACAAAGATTCAGTTATATTCTATAATGATCGTAGCGCCCTATAGCGAACAATTTAATCAAAAAAATGATTTTTCTTTCATTTTTCTTCCTTTTTTCTTCGAACATAGAACTGAATTGAAACTTGGACATTCTTTTTTACCTGATGAGGCCCTACGTTGGAAGGTCAAAACGTCGTTTATGACGTTTTTAAATGAAACTGACCAGAAATATCGAAAACTGATGCCATCTTATTCAAATAACATGAGTTTAGCTTTCAACTTCATAAAGGATGTCATTTCATGGAGACGATCCTGAATAAATTCAAGTTTTCTCAAATATCCTCCATATATGAGGAAGAGTGGCGCACTCTGAATTTTGTATTTTCAGATGGCAACATTGATTTTTATACGTTTTCAAAGTAGAGTTCTATAACCGTTAGTTACACACCTCTAGATTTCGTACTCAGAAGAAGCAAAGATCATATTCAGGAGTGAAAAATCAAGGATGCGCCACTGTTTCTCACATGTGCCACTTAGCACCATCTAGCGATAGTCGAGATCTCATTTGTTTCGGAAACAGGCTCCGTTACTCTAGCTATTCGTCGAGCTCGTCGCTGAGGGCCGCACAGAAAGTGAAGATGTGGGATATGTGATCAAGCTGTACTGGTGATAAGGTAGGCTTCTAGTCGCTCCTGTGGGACGAACTAGAAACCACTATTGACGCTGACTCGAAGAGATGGTTTTGGTAGCCATTCCAGTTACCGGCGTTTCGTCCCAGATTCAATTGAGAGAAACTCGTCAGTGTGACTGACCACAAGCAAATCCTACCACAGACGCCTTGGGAGGAACTTGGGCATTTGGAGTAAGTGGTTATCTGCTGCGCTGGTACTGGAGCTTTTGCAGGTTGGTGTAATTCTTGACGCTGTATCATTCAAAGAAAGAGTGTTTGAATTGAAAGCTCTTTGCCTGTGATATCAGAGCCTTATATAATATGAATAGCAGACTACATCCCGTTACCATCGCCATCTGGTGTCTCTTCATGCTCACTTGCGCTTCTAGCTGCCACAATTGTCAGCTGTCAATTCTCTTCCCCTTCACTATAAAGCTCGGCACGGTGAATAGTCCTTCCAGCTGATGGTATAAAGTTGTCAAAAAATCCATAACTCTGATCCGTCCGCGGAATTGTTATTGCATTCTCCATATCATCAATGTGGAATTTAATCCTTTCGTTTACTCTTCCAAGGAATGGACGCAACATCCCTTGATAAACAGCTCCAATTAGGAAACCATCCTCTATTCCTAGTTCATAAAATCCTTTTGATGAAATTGCAGCTAGTGCTACGGATTCTTTATCCCTGATTTCGATCTCATGCACATGAGGTCGTAAGGGATCATCATCAACGTGTGAGCATTGTCCAGGATCGCAGTTTATCACACGTCGTAGAAAAAATGATTCTGAAAGGGAATACAATGTAAACTATTATAAAAATATTAAAATGAATAATAATAAAATACTAGATTTGGATGTTTTGTCAGGTGTTTGAACTTTATTTCTATTCATATTTGTATTGTGCTGATTTGGTGAGGACATTAATTACTCGTTATGATTAATTAGTATATATCTAAGCTTTCTCATACAAGAAGAGCCGATGCGTTTTGAAGTTCCGAATGAGGGACTCTCTGTTATTCTTGGATCAACTTTGCATCATAATCATGAAACAAGTTTTACTATATGATATCAGAAATAACCATAACTTCTTCCCTACTCTTCATTCGAATATATTGAGAATAACGGCCAGTCGAGAAATTTTACCAATTTATCCTTCAATCGTCTCTTAGTTAGCGTGTTAGAAACGAAAACAGAACAGAGCAATATTCAAATAATGTAGTGTTTATGCGTCCGGACACAAGCCACGTTCTCTACTTTTTCCGAAGTCTGTACGTTTAGATCCGACCTCGTTATGAATGTGCATAAGCGTACGGAATTTCCTGGACGTTTAGGCTTGGCCTTCAATTGGAGTATGGAACAATAATAAATCAATTCAAAATTGAATTTTATGAAGTCATATCTAGGAAAGCTAAATTCAAGGCTTCTTCTAATGCGTATGTTTCTAAGAGAATATGAGTGCATGTGGTCTTCCAGAAACTGCTCATATAAACAAAATTAAAGAGTACAGTATGGAAGGGAACCATCTTACCATAGTTTGATTCTTAGTCTTATGGGTTCTCTTTGAAAAAAGGATGTCTCAATAAAAACACTTTTAATCGTATTAAAAAGTTATCCTCATTTAACCTCAATCCCAAGACTGTATTTTATCCTATAATCCTTTACCTCCAAACAAACACACACGTTCATACAATTGCTGAGGGCATTGTATCAAAGATTCATAAACTGTGAATCGTTTAATTAGATTATTTCATAAATATTCAAAATTGGTAAGACTAAAATATATAATGCTTTTACTATGAGGGAGCAATACGAGTATGAAAAAGTAAATAAGCTCAAATAAAAATAATATATAATGAAAGGTAAATATTTTGCACTTAATTTCACACGCAGCAGTATCAGTAATAAGGACTGAATTGAGATAACTATTTTTCTGCAAATTTCACTCGAAATTATGGAAATTTTTATATTTACCAACAAAGCTAGAGAAAACCGCTAAGTTCAGGATTAAAATACTGAGAAGAATCTCCATTTCCTTCCAATGAAGGGAACTAAGTATGGTGAAGAAGTAATGAATATTCTTTTAAACTTCTTGATATAGACTGCTATCACATTAATCTTTTGGAATAATTTCAAAATTACGAGGAAAATTGGAGAGGTTAATCTTATTTGCCTCGAACATATTTGTGTTTCATTCTCTGTATTTATCTTCTTCGATCTCGAATCTTTGTGTTCCTAATACGGAGTTCCTAACCGAAAGTACGAAACCGTAAGTCCCGAAACATTTTCACGAAGATTAGATTACAAGCGGAACACCACATGAAGTTCAAGAGTTACTTCTTCAAGACTATAATATTGATGCTGACTGCAGAGGGTCGAGCAAAAGCATATCTCTTCGAAGAGAAAGAAAAAACACGACTAGCCAAGTAAAACTGACCTAAATATATCTCAATTATTATTTAATGGCGAGGCTTCAATCAATCCCTAAATAGATGAACAAATTTCTATAGCAAATTCTTTAGTGTATATATTCATTAAGCTGCTTCATTATAAGAAAGATTCGAAAGATGCTATCGCTATCGCGAGCTAGATCTCAAGATGGAAAAAATATTTTTCTCTGGCATTAGAGTTCTTGAACAGAGACAAGTCATCTTAGCAAGCACATGACATGGTTGTGTTATTGATGAATAGAAGGCTTTCGTAATAACGGCTGTTCAACTTTATCTTGAAATTTCAGCCGAATGATCATTATATATGATTTTAGAAGATAAGATCATCTCTAATAAACCTATTGATGATTGTCCATTTCCCAAATCGCACAGGCCGGTGGGGTGACATTTTCAGGATTGGTTTATGAATGAAATATGTTTTCGTACGCGAAGAATCATGAAAGAACTTTACCAAAAAAAAGAAAATTTCATTTTTCAGCAAAACTATGCGAGATACGAAAAAAATTAAAAGTACAAAAATTGTTTGATTCAAAAAAATCTACAAATTTACCGTTAACTATTTTTCGATAAGACGAATAGTCTTTGTTGTAAACACTACAATGCACTAGCACAAATAAACAAATCTGCCCGCTGCGCAGGCACATTCTCATCGCCGCTACGCGCGCGGCTCGCTCCGCTCGCAAGTTTGAGCGCGCCTGGGGCGCGCGGCTTTTGGATCTCGCGCTTCGCGCTCGAAAGTAAACTCACCTCGCGCTCCGCGCTCGGGTATGAATTTACCTCGCGCTACGCGCTCGGCCTTTGTCCTCCCTACAGTTGTATTAAAAGCTTGTGAAACTCAAAAGCGAAATGTCGACAACGTTAATTTAATGAGTGTCAATTCTCTTTTGTTGAAGCTTCTCTGGCTTCAACGAATACATTCTCATCGCGTGTCTCGTGCTGCGCACTCGATCCAAGTTTGTCCAAAACGGTGAAGAAGTTTTGTTGCCTAATTTTTTTCACATGCTGTCTAGTTCTTCTAAAAATTCGATGAACAAATTTCCTCTATCAATCTTCTGTGTTAGCCTCAGTCATTTTTTCAAAGATTTTATTATTTCAGTTTTATAGTTATCTTTCCTGATTGAGATGAAAAATAAATATCCTGTTAACGACTTTGATAACACATTAAAGATATTTTCCTGGTAAAGAACTTGCGTCTATTTGATTTTTTGCTGAGCTTGTGTCAATTGTCAAAAAGTTCATTTTTTTCATTTTTCATATGCTTTTTCATAAAAGAAGCAAAAACCACTTAACCTATTAAAAAGTTAATTATACCAAATTTGTAGATCTTTTTTTGGTGCACGATTTTAATTAATTTACATTTTTCTGCACCTTAGATAGTTTATCCAAAAATTGAATCTTTCTATTTTTCACTATTTTTTGTGCGACCAAAATTGGAATTTTCATTTTTTTTTGAGGAAACTCGAAAAGTTGTAGGGATCATCCTGGAGGGCTCCCAAAAATTAACATTTTTTTCCACAAACCTTTTTTCATATCTTGCGTTGTTTGCGTAACCAATCTCATTTTCGTTTATATTTTCGAATTATGAAAATGTCACAACTCTGACAATTTCGTTTTTATTCAAAAAAATCATTAAGAGAAATTGTTTCACATTTTACCTACTACAACAAACCGTACTTATAATTTTTGAGTCTTGGAAAAAAAGTCCAAAAAAAATTTCAAAATGCTCCCCCTCTCTTATTTTTGATCCAAAACAGC
>WSXT02226043.1:0-16571 GCA_011762715.2 Neuroterus valhalla | reverse complement strand
GATTATGACGACGTAGACGATGGCGTCAATGATGATGTCGACGATGCTGAGGTTAACGCTTATTATGACGATGATGACGATGGTGAAGTCGACGAAGATGATGATGACGTTGCTCGATGACATCCTTCACCCACTAGAAAGCTGCTATTCTCCTTCTTGGCGGAGATTCCCCTGGAAACTGCTAGCGCAATACATCAGATGGTGCCTTCTTCTTGTCCTCCAGGAGCTCCTGCTAATTTCTCCCTCATTCTGCTTATGTTTTGCCACCGCACCGGCATGTCACAACCTTCCGGAACACCAAGCACCTAGCTGTACCAAAGAGATTGTCACTTTTGCCACCATCCTGATTTGTGACGGAGAGGAAGCAGTGTGGAGTGCACTTGGACTTCACAGACATGCCCACCAGCAGTACGTCTTTCCGTCTGGTCTGGTACAGGTTACGGCAATGCAGCCCTCCAGAATACTCATTAGGCCCCTTTCGTCGAGCTGACTTTCGATTTGAATTTCATATTGTCACTTCCTCCTGTTGAAGTCTTTGATGAATATTGCGTAGCTCGAACGCATGTTCATCTGCTTGGGCGTACGTCTTTATGTGCGTACGTCTGGGGTACTAGCTCGGGGCTCTTCTGGCTTCTCTATTTCTTTGAGGGCGAGAGTTGTACCGGCTCCTCCGAATGTCTGGGTCTCCATAAGTCGTGACATTCTTTTTTTGTAGGCCTTCATTGCCTCCCAAAGTTTTCGTCTGAGGTCTCCTTTAAAGCTTCTTGCAGTGTTGTGCAAACGAACATAAATTTACAAGATATCAACCTTCATCATTGTAGCTGACGTGTTGCATCTGCAACTATGTCTCTGATAGGAAGGAACATATTCTTCTTTGATTGACTGAAAATGTCCATGTTCATCAGGATTTTTGAATGGTACTCCATCGAACAACACCTCATGTCAACTCTTTTCTCAAGGACTGTACTCCATATTCGTTTCTGAAAGTGGCAAGGATAGTATAGGGTCTAACCCTAGAGAGCTCCAAATGCGAAGGTAAGGTCTAAATGCTCTAGGAGTCGACCTTATATCCTGGAGACACTGTTTACAACACCACACCCTGGTGCCAAGCAGCATTCGGGATAGTAGTTTTCGCCTTGGCTTGGGAATCTTCCCTTCAAGACTATCCCTAAACCATTTTCCGCGACTTTTCATTTAGTTGTATGACTGTATTCAGCAGCAACCCTAGATACAAGGCCCTGCAATCCGCAACTTGAGTGCACGCCTTGAAGCATGGTCGGAAGCAAGCTGGGAGGAAGTATATATAGGAACAACATAATCTTAAACATCAGTTTTGGAAAGATATTACACACGATTGAAAGGCATAACACGTTTTTCATATAATTGCAATTACGAACGGTTAATTATAGCTACCGTCAAGCAAAAATTTGAATGAATAACGTTGACAGTTGCATGCTGCAACCATTTCGTTTTGAGTAGACTAAATTTTTCTGCAGAGTATACTAGTACTGTCTTGACTAAGACCTTCTGCTATCGTATTTCTGAAAAATGGAGTTGATAACGAAACGAAATCCCCTTTTTCTACCACTGTATGATATTAAGGAAGTGTAACTATAAATTTTTTGGTCAAAATTCTGGGAAATCTTAATATACTTATATCATTATTGAAGCGTGAACATTTTTCTTTAATACCTCCAAGTTTCATTTCTGTGTGTCCAGCGGTAAAGGAAATATAAACAGTAATAATTATGTGATATCAAAACTCAACATGGCGTAGCTGCTGTAATTTCCCAAAAGAAAAATCCTTTAATCACCCAAAATCTTATAAAAAGAACTATAATTTCACCAAGCTTGATAAAGATCAAAAGATGACTTGTGGAATCTGATATTTCTCACTTATGGTTGTCCTCAGATAAAAAGACATCTCCTCGGATTGTAATCAATTTGTTCCGGTTTATCTTTGTTGTTGCATACAATTCAGCAATGGATCATTCAATTACGAAGTGTGCGATCTTCAGCTTATCAGCTTTTTGTGCCTTGGGAGTAAGTCGCTTTCCAATTCTTTTTATAATCAATATCACGCGCGTTAAAACATTTATTCATATATGTTTAATTATGCACAAAACAATGCCAAAAAACAAGATACAGAGCTGCTTGGAAAGTACAACGTCAAATTGACAAATATACTCTTATCTGAAACTCTGTTCGTGTAACGCACAAAGTTTTTGGACTAAAAGTGTTCAAGCTCTATTGCGTATTAGATATGTCCTTGAACAAACTATGCCAAATAACGAAGTACATCAGTATTTAAGGCTCACAGTTTGAAGAAACGAACAAGAAAAGATTATTGGTTATCAAACGTCCTGAATTACACGTCTAATATCGGAAGTTTCTAAATAATACTGATTTTATACTTTGAATGCTTGAGATTCGCAGACATCTTCCTAATTTCGGAAAATCTTAGTGTCTAAAATGCCTTTCTTTTCGAAAATAGAAATTCGTCCTATTTAAAATTAGAAAAGAAACAAAATCAAAGTTGTTTTCTCTTTTACCTTTCCTTCTTTTATGTTTTTTCTTCTAAATTTCATTCTGTGCATTAGAGGGTGTTTGTTCAAAGTAAGTCGTTAGATTTTTTATTTTCAATTGAATTTGCAGGAATTGCAGCTATTCATTTATGTAAATACCCCTTATACACAATGAGGATTATTTTGCTTACGATTTTCTCCTATAGAAACAAATATAGAATTGAAAGATTGATGAATCTTAGACCCTTCTTTCCGTTACACTTTTCTTGTCCTATCAATATGTTGTCTGAGGTTGCAAGAGTTGGGAACAATCTCGGAAATTGTTGTTTACTAGGGCCTTTACCAAGACACAAAAAATATCCTAAAAATCAGGCACCTGCTGACAAAATAGCAGCGAAAGTCGGGGTCTCACATCCAATCTCGGCAATCAGGCTTTGGGACATGGAGGAACATGAACATCCAGCATGCAGGTCCATCCTCAGCCTTAAGATCTGGCTTAGTTATATGTCACTCTTATTAGTGATCTTTTGGAAGAATCCGACCTATGAACTAGCGCTTGTTCTGTTTATAATACAGCAAAAGCTTTAACTGACTCAGATATATGGGCTTATCCTCTGACAGATTGAGAGACCGAAATGAGTACAAAATCCAGTGAGAGTTCTACGATAGGTGTATCATATTTCGCCCACGACATTATGCAGAGCTCATTTAAGCGCAATAGAGTTTAATTTTAACGGTATCTCTACATATCTAATGCGGCCCTCATAGTGCTCTGTAACATCTTTCGCATTTTATGGGGCTGGTCACGATTATATTTCCTTTTGAACAGATGAGTCCTGACGTCGTACTCCTTGTCATAGAGATGCAAAATATGTAAGTGCCTAAATTATCGGCGCTGGCCGAAAGTAACATCATAGACAACTAAAAGAGAAGAGCGGAGAGGTACGAATGTCTTTTGCGAGACACAAAGTGTCTTTACTTGAAACACCCGGTTTAAATGGTTATCTTCGTCATCGGCAATCTGGAGGGTTCAGATTCATTACTAATGCATGACCTTTGCACCGCAAACATATGTTGCAAGCATTAAGAAGGTTTTGCTGGCACTGAATTGTGAATCCATCGTGACATTTGTTTACTCATCATACAGTTGTACTTTTGAATATATATATATATATATATATATATATATATATAAACATATACCTGAGAATATCAGAGAGGGAATGACCACCAATCACTTCTGCACATCAACATCTAACCCGCATTTTTACCTCATATTTAAAGTCGTAGATCCCTATTCCGCAGTGGCTGGTGTTGGAACAAACTGTACTCCTACCAAAGGAAGGCGACTCAACCAATCCGAAGAACTACAGGCCAATAACTTGTCTGACTACAGTGTATAAGATCTAAACATCTATCCTGGATAACAGACTTGTTGAGATAATTGAACCTTTATGGAGTGAGATTTATGAACAACGAGAATCGAAAAGAGACACAGCAGGATGTCCGGAAAACCTTCTGAACGACAGGAGTGCCTGCGAAGAATCTGCAAACCACAAACGCAATCTGTCGATGGCCTGGATTGATTACCAGAAAGCTTTTGATTCAACTTCCCATAGACTTAACATCTCTCTGTTCAAAAGCTTGAAGGTTCATTTAGATATAGTAGGATGCATTAAGAGATTAATGCCTCTTTGAAAGACCAGATTTACTCTAACTTCTGGAAATCATCGTGTGACTACCAACAGTGTCACTTTCCAGAGAGCTGTCTATCAGGTTGACGCAATGAGCCCTCTCCTCTTCTGCATAATTCTATTGCCACTATCCCTCGCACTCCTTGATTCTCATGGATACCTCTGTGGCAGAACTAATGTTCGTGAGCATAAGATCACTCATATATTTTATATGGATGACTCAAAGATTTACGCTTCTGGAAAAAAATGTCTCGAAAATGCTCTTAGTATCCTCGGAAGGTACATACAAGAAATCTTTATGGACTTTGGATTGGATAAGTGAACCAAAATTCATCTGAAACGTGGACGAATAGAAAGTATAGATAAGGTTCTCGAAAGCAGATAAAAACACCTGTTCCGACGGATTTGGTCGTCTAACCTGTTGTCGTTGAACGAGATATCTGCGACTAACATGTTTGCCTTCTCAGTTCTATTCTATTCGTTGAGGGTGGTTCCATGCACGAAGAAAGAGCTCAAGGCCCTTGACATTACTACGTGCAAGATGATGCATATGGAGAAAAGCTTGCGAATCTTTAATGCCTGTACATCCGAGTTATTCTGAGTACTGTTAATATCATAGTGAATGGTAGAGATCCTCTCCTGGTAATGGTTCGAAATCAAGATGTGAGTGGTGAAGTAGCGTTCCTGTACGAAGCTGCTGAGAAGGCAGTTAAAAGCCCTGGCCTAAAACTCAACATCAGAAGATCTCAAGATCACCTGGACTGAATACTGGAACTGAGAGTTTTATTTTCCCGTGTCAGGGCAGTGTGATATACACCTTAGCATACTGCAGAAGCATATTTCGTCGAGAGGTCTCCAGCGACAGGTGCATGGCGTGTCTTAAACTCCCCATTGTTGAGAACGAGAAGTGCCGAATCTACTGTAACTACGATTTCTCAACAATAGACCCTACACAATACACAAGATCCGACATCGTGCTCCTTGACAAACGTTACCAAACCATGATCGTGATCGAATTCTCGGTCCCGGCCGATGAGAACATCAAATTCAAGGAAACCGAAAAAGAGGACAGGTACAGAGATCTCAGAGAACACCTTCATCGGCATCATGACGGATGTTCGGTTAAATTAATTTTTCTCATCATCGATGCTCTTGGTGGTGCGACGCCTTCACTAGTTAGTTACCTGAAAGCCATACCCGTGTACCAAAAATATGCCGTGGCACTTGCGGTCATAGGTGTATTTGAACGCGGTTCAACTGGGGTCTTGTGTTTTTTTCCCTGAATGACAGTTACTCCCAGGTGGACCCTGCGGTGGTTGTTAAACCAATGTTTAATCATATATATGTCGTAGGCATTAGGAAAAATCTTGCACTTAGCGAACTGCCTAGGTACTTAGCAAACTGCCGGCAAATAGATGAACGAGACGTAGAAATCGCCATTTCTTCAACAACCTGGCTTCGATTAAGGACCCTCTAGAAAAGGACGCGACAATCTACCAAGTAATCACGGATTGGTCGAGCGGAGTTGGTTAGTGTGAGAAAGTGCGCAACGGTCGCGAGAAAAAAATTTGCTCACTTCCTCTGCCGCTACGGCCAATTGCCATCAACTCCTATCCCGTTGTGAATAGTGGTGGGAGAACATTGTCGCGTCCTCCTCTAGAGGGTCCTTAGCTTCGATCAGAAGTTTAGCGACCCGCCGAAGGAGCAAGCCTACTGACGAGCGTGGTTCCGGGAAGTAGAAGAATACATGCTGATAGTTTTTATTGTTGCTTATAGTCAATTAGTACTGCAGTGGTCTATTTTATGCAAATAGTTTATGCCTTTTTCAAACATGGCAAAGCCTGGTGGCACCGAGAACCACATTTTACTTTTAATTTCAAAGAAGAAGCGCCAAACGTAAAAAATCTTTTTGGCAATATCCATGCAACATTTCCTGCGTGCTTTGAAAAGTAATAATACGATGTATTTGTAGAGTTTTCATTCACATGTTTCAATACCGATTTCACATTGTGAAGCTGTCTTCTGTTCTACACACTTCGATTGCTTTTTTTCACTGTGTAATTCTTCCAAATTCTGATCGAACACGTCAAAACTTGAATATCTAGTAGACTGAACGGCAGTCCAGAGTTGAATGCGAAAATAAATAATTTGTATACGTTGGAAATATTGAAATTCTATGAGTTTGGAAGTATTCATGTGGAGCTGTTCACATGTATTATCAATTAAATATGGAAAGAGAGTGTAGGTAGATGCTACCACTTTAGATTTGACTCAATAGCAAAAGTGGCTGTTATGTATTTTCCTATTTGCTGAAACCGCGGCCGTCAGTTAGCTGATTCCATAGGCAGTTTGCTGAACATCTGGTCGAAGCCAGGTAGTAAAAAGAGGAATGACAATTTCTACGTCTCATTCTTCTATTTGCGTATATATTCATCAGAACTTTCAAACTCTACAGACAACTTCTGCTGGAATTTCGTTGAAGAAGAATCTGGAAATCGAACGCATCAAAGCTCTTAAAACAGTATCTCTACTTGACGAGAGATTAAAGTCTGCTATAAAAGTAAGTTGGCTCAGATAATTCTCGATCCTCAAAGATTTTTAAAATAGATAAATATTTTGCAATAATTTTTTTTGACTAGTCTACAGAAGAAGCAGGAGAGAAAGCAGGGGTAATTTTTGCCGAAGAAGACAAATCCAAATGTTGGGAGGCTCATCATGCATTTCATAATGAACATTACTATCCTGGTTACCTACATTGTAAAGCATGTCAGGAACGAGCTAATTTCGAAGGGAATATTACTGTACGTGAGAATTTTTATTATATCCGGACTTTCTTGTCAGCTTCCTTCTCTTACATGCTCTCATGTTGCCTCCTGTCATCCAGTTACCTTGCAAATTTTCTCCTGCTTTCTTCTTCAATACTACGCTTTGTTTATCATCTTTGATCATTTGTTATATTTCGACGCCTCAATCATCCTCAAATGTTCGAATTTTCTCTCTCCTTTTTCTTTGAGTGTTTATAGTTTACCACATTGTAATATCGTATATCCCTAATTGTGGAGAACTCATATAGATCATATTTCCATTCCACTAAATCTATTGCCTGTCTCCTCCTCCCTCTAACCTTCTTCAAAGTCTGTTTTAGTCATTTCCCCCTATTCCCTCTCTCGGCATGCTCCAAATTATGCTTCATCCATCTCTCGCTTTTTTAAAATCATAAATCCATGTCTTTGTCAGACAAGTTCAAGGATCCATTCTATATACAATTCTCGCAGCCACTCTAAATTAATTTCTCTTCTCTCCTGCTGCATTTTCGAATACCGGCCACACTAGCATATCAGGGGATAATAGTCTCTTTCTTCAATCTTTTTCCTGTCTTCTTCTTTCTATTCCATAAATCAGTTCTTTATACTCTTGCTGCTTTTCTATTCTTTCCCTTATATATGCCTTTAACAGTATAACATCCTCGTATATTTTTAAATATTTTTACTGTTTTGAAAATACGAAACACATATGTTGTTATATTAACGAGCAAGGAGACTCCAAAGCAACCACGTGTTCGAATCGTTCGGGAAGGTTCAAAAGGAACCATAAGAACTGGAAGTCTCGAATACGTTTAACCCTAGAACGGTATCGTGAATTTAAGTACTTTTTTGGTATCCACACACTTCCTAGGCGTGTACGCCCTAATTATGGATATTTCAAGACTAGAAATGGTTTTTATTTTCTAATTTTTTTTTATTTCCGTTGGTGGGGGTTGGCATGTATGGTCACGTGGTACGGCATTCATTCTTGTCTACGTATACGCCTTGGAGGCGTGTAGATACCGTTCTAGGGTTAAACCGCGATAAAGCATACCGCGAAACAAAACTTCTACGCACTGTCCCGAAATCTCGACGAGGAAGAAAAACATAACATAATCTTAAACAACACTCGGTGGATGAAGGCCAGCAACTGGTCGGGTTGTACGAAAGAGAAAGAAGGAAAACTCGGTTCCGATCAAGCCCGCCATTGCGTCACCTGCCGAAAATATGAGAAGCTTACCTCAGACATCTCTGGCAGTTCGAACGAAAACAATTAACTCGAGATAACTCAATCCAAATTCCAAGCAATTCCCATATTCAAATCAATTCCCAAATTCGCCAAAAAATCTCAAAATTGATGCCACAACCAGAGCGACATGCGCACAGGCGAAGACCAAGAGCGAAAGTGACTGGTCAGTTTTGCGACGCGCCACCGCTATGGAGTCCAGGGTGTTCCACTGTGGCGCGTTTGCAACATCAGTTAACATGTGCATACGAGCAAACTAATTTAACGGGATCACAGAGCAAACTATAAGATGAACAATGGAGTTGAGAAGACGTAGCCACTATGCAGTAATACATAACAGCAAGCAAGGTGTTCTTTCCGTTAATAAAACTATCGTTATTCATTGCACAAGATACAGAGATTTACGGGGAGATACGCGTGAAAGTCTGTTGACAGAATTCCGTTGCAATTTTCTCAGACATGACATTTGGAGAAACGATTTGCTCAATCGTTGTTTTAGGAAACCAGCCAGCAAGATCAAATACTCCGAATCTTCGTTTCTTTTGTCACAAGGTTCTATTTCTGACGTCACATGCCCTCTTGTAACCTGACATTCGAAACGAGAGTCTTGCAGGGAACGGTAAGTGCAGGATGTAGACACAATTGAGTCAACTGACAAGGCTCCCGCCATTTTCCATTCCAGCAGTAACCGAGCCCAGTCATTTCGAAAGCCCTGGATTTCGCATAAGGTATGCAAATTGTGACGTCACGCCTTGTTCGTATAGGTGGTATGTACGTGACGTCACAGGGTCCTTCGCCTGTACCCCTCTGCCAGCGAACTAACAGGTCGGCCATATTGTTACCGCAGCCGGTCTTATTTTGTATGTGAAGTGACTGTGTTTCTCAATTTTTTTATAATAATTTAGCGATTTTTTGTTCTCACGATGGTTATTTGTGCCGTATTTGGCTGCTCTGAGCAGTGTTCGCAAAATACTTCAAGGCAAAGAAAATTGCTCCAACATAAGAACAGGCACCTGAATTCCCTGATATGCACATACAGTGGCGTGTAATAATCTCCCCATTCCGTTTTCCTAAGAGCCAACAGTTTAAAAATGGTTCTGATGTGCATTGTTAATGCCTTACATACAGTGGCCTGTTATAATCTCCCCATTCCGTTTTCCTAAGAGCCAACAGTTTAGAGGTGGTTCTGATGTGCATTGTGAATGCCTCACCTGTGAAATTGGATGTTTAATTATTCTGGGTAAATAAATTTTTCATAAAAATAAAACCCATGCAAAAACTTGCTATTCAATATCGAATTAATTAAAATTTATTTCTCTTCATTCTTTGAATTACTCATCAAAAATCGTATTCTTCAATGTATTATAATTGATAAAAGATAGTTATATCTATAATAGTCTACATTATTCTAAAATAGGATGGAAACGATGAAATCATCGGGCCATCAACCTAATCTCTTCCTTTGGAGCAAAATATAATTATTTTTTCTGTTCATTCTCTCGATTATTCATTGTATTATTTATCCTTTGATTTATTAAATTCATTTTGGTAATAAGAAATAACTATCATGCTGTGAATTATCGAAGAAACCAGTATGAAACCGGAAAAATTCTACCAGAAGTGCGATCAAGCGAACTACTCTCCTTGGAACAAACTATTACATTTCCACTTGATAAACACCTTGATTTAATTCACTGAGTCCAGCAATCAGTAAAAAAGTATGGGCCTCCATCTATTTGTAAGCCTTGAACTGTTATTTGGTTGAAAAGACTGTAGTATCTACCAAATAAGTCAAAAGATCTAAAGCGGCAACTGCGGGTATTTCTCTATCTCTCGTTGATAAATCACTTATTTTCGACGAATACGTATCAATACCTTCACCTAACGCAACTCTAACTTTATATCATGTAAAATCATCACCCGCTAGACTAGGAGAAAAATTATTTACAAAAAGATTTGACATTTCCCGGTATTTTGTCTATACTGCACATGAAACAAAGCTGACTGAGTGGTATCAATATGGCCGCCGTTGCAGGTTGGCGGCGGTGCGGTCAGGAGGGAGTCAGTTTTACGAACTTATGCATACCACCTATAGATTGCGGTAACCAGGTGATAAACAACCAAAAGTAACGGAGTTCAGCAGAGGGTAACGGACCTCGACGTCAGGCTTCTTTATGCCGATTTTGAGGGGCAGACAAAATAGCGGCGCTGTGAGAGAGTCTAATTGGACGGAAGGTTAGTGGCATCCCCTTGACTAAGACTCCCCTTTCCCTTCCTAGCAGATCCATGAAATACTTCTCTTATCCTCCCAACTCGACATTCTAGTTTCCCATTTATTTTTATTCCTCTCACTATTGACTGCACATCGATCCTCTCCCCTTGTCCTAGTCTTCATCGTCTTTCCTTCAAACCTTTACTTTTCACTTTCCTTCTTATACCACACATTTCAGTATACTCTTCCTAGAGTAGTCAGTTATTTGTTAGGAGAAGACAAATTTACGAGCGAAGAAGAATCGTTTACAATTTATAATTAATCTTGTCAAAAATCTGTTCTTACGTGTTCTCGCTGGCAAATGCAACTGTAAGCACGAATTGTAAACAACAAAGTTTTAAAAACTGATGTTATTAGTGGATTGGTGGATCCTACTCTCATAAAACCATTGCTGCCATTCAACCATTGCTGCCATAAAACAAATGCTGCCATAAAACCATTGCTCCAAGAGTGATAACTAGACGATACACCTGATGCACCTGATTTTATTCCACTTTCAATGCAATTTTTTGTTTGATTTCTTATTTATAAATACAACTTTTTATCCAAAAATCATCTTTTTTGGTTGAAAGTATTGCTCTTCTAATACAGCTTCCTTGTAAACAATCTGTCTTCATGGCGTGAAAATTTAACTCTTTTGTTTTAAATAAAACCAGCTATAGGGCTCAATTGAAGTGATAAATTACAACACAAGCATGAAAAAATAAATTCCTCATTTTTACAGATGGCGCGCGAGTGCTGTAATGATATTCCTAATGATTTAACACCGAGGTCAATCCGGGCTCGTGATGCGGTTGATGCATGCCTTATAAATTTGTTTCATACTGCCACACAAGGATCAAAATGGCATCATGGAGAAACATCAAGAAGCCATGTATAGACGTGACTATTTGCTATTCTCAAAAGATTAAAAGAATTGGATAAATATTGAATAATTTCAATGAGACATACATCAACATCCAAATTCTTCTTCATTATTCAACACGCGAATTGAAGTAGTAATTTTCAGACACAGAAGATCATTACGATCGTTTTTATTGCAGCTCATTTGATACATTACACACATAAGTCTTTTTATGATGAGAATATTTCAAATGTCACTGCAGCATGAGAATAGCTGCATTCTTATTCTCTAATGTATCATTCTTGTTGAAACTTAGCACAAAATTAAATCGGTGTACTTCAGAGAATTGTTTTTCTGCTCTAAATGGTTTGTTTCAGTTGTCTCAAGTAATCTTTAGATTTTTTTTCTTTGATGAAAATCTTGAGAGAATGTTCTGTAGTTACGATTGTTTTGTGCATTATTTTTCCGGATGAAAAGGATAAGTGTCTATAGAAACTGTTGAATTTTTGGGGGAATAATTAAATTCATGACAAAATGATTGAATCATCAAATTAATGTTTAATATTATAATTAAAACATTGCGCCCGATCAGCCCTGTTGTACAACTGAGAATAGAGGGACTCATATAGGAAGTTTGAGTCGGAAATTTGGAGAACAGAAGAAAAATTCGTTTTAGATCAATCTAGAATTCGCGTGTTGTTTATTCTTAAGAGCCATTCTTCATCATTTCATCCTCATTAACGATTTTTCTCAACGCATCTCCATCCTCTCATTCATCTTCTTGCCCACTTACATCCATTCATCTCTTCATACATCCATACATCTATTGTGTTTCTATGACATCTTCCTTTTCTCTCTGAAGTCTGGACTACATACTGTAACGAAGCATTTTGCCACTTGTGAAATTCAACCTACTTTCCTTTCCATAAGTCAATTAATTTTGGTAAAACGACAAACTTTCCATGGAACTCGAACTATGAGTCAGAACTTTGACAGTTGCCTGCGAGCAACTGTGATTTATGGGTAAACATAGTGTGTTTAAAAAAACCAATCCATCAGGTCGAGTCATCTATTTCAATGTTAAATTTAATCAATCCATTAAAATAAATAATAAACAAAGTAACAAAAAGTTGAAGGGTAGAGTTTACGTCAACCGCTCAGAAGAAGAGTCTGGATCGTCCGACCAGGGATCGAAAGCACATTCGTTTAGTTTTATCACATTAATAATGACACTTTCCGTTCATTTTCCTTTGTCCTACTATGTCACACGAGGTATCTGGTTAAAAATTCGGAAACAGTCATGAGCGACAAATGGGCCAGTCAGGCATTCGAGCACGAAAGAGGGTGACGGATGCTACGAGGCAACCACATCACCATGGCCACCGACAAGAAGAGAACTCTGATTTCTCCATGGATGAGTTTCCCGTAGAGTCAAGGACAGTCAGAGATGAAGACTCGAACATAGACGCGGAAACGTATCCAAACCAACCGCACACGAATGCGAGCGTGGCAAGGTCGGTTGCCATAGACATGGAAATAGACTACGCTACCAGTCAAGTTTATTGGCACATCATCCTGCATCGCCCCGGGCAACAGAGGTTACCGCGTCTTCCCATCTACTACGCTCCGCTTGATTCTTGAGCGGGGCGAGATCCATCATCTGCGCAAGACATTACGTTCTCTATAGTCACTTGGTAGAATGATCTTTCCGGGGTCGAAGGCGAATAACAGGTGAGGTCTTCTCGTAATCTGCGTTTTTTCTCGCCTTCCTTTTTGATTTTTTCGCCTAACAATACTTATTGGTTCTCGTCATTGAGGATTTGTTAATGTTTAATGTCAGTGCGATGGATAACAGAGGAAGAATTCTACCACGCGTTTCTAGTGAAGCGGCCAGCGTTCGATAGGTAGAATTGCCGCCAGTACGGTAAATTATTCGTGAAAGCGACCGTGGCGGGAAAGTCTCAAAAATTCGAATAATACTGCCTTGACTTCCACGGGTTTAATGTAAAAAATTCAGTTTCTCTTTCAGGTGTTATTCGGGTAAAAATGCTTGATTAGAAACACAACAGAAATCTTGCCATGCGCTCATGTAAGATGGCCGACACTTGGCGAATAGCCTGTCTGGATCTTTAGCGATTTCGTTTGGACTCGTACCTCAGATTTCGATACTGTTTGTTGTTGTTTTAATAAATAGATATTTTTCTGGATAATGAATTGAGATATCACCTGATTTTCCTGACCTATCATTCGTGACATCACTCCTTATCACTCCCCTCTCCGATTTCGTAATTCGAGTTAGTATGGGTTCTAGAATTCGTAGATGAACTGTTTCTGCTAGTTTTCCTTTGTGTTTTAATAATTTAACTAGATGGCGCCTAACAATCAAATATAATTAGGCTTGACCAAAAATTAACTGGTTATACTACCTAAACTATTCTTCGAGGGTCTACTTCTCTGTACGCTATCATCCATCTCATCTAAATATACATTTCTCGTTCATCGTTCTTCATTAATTTTTTCAACATGACCAAACCATCTTGGTGTATTTCTTTTACCCTTGTCGAACAATATTTCATCTCCATAACATTCGATGGAAAGCCTATGATTGGTCTTACACTGCCAAAAATGTTCCTTACCTCATTTATGGGTCTGGAGATCTCTGACCATCTATCCATCATCCGTAAATAAACTTCCAGTATATACGCAATAATCAACTTGTTCTTCATTCTAGTTATTCAAAACAAAATTCAATACTGTTCTTCCATCACTCCTTTCAAGAACGATCTTATCATCTGCGAATGCAAGTCTACTTCGGATTTTTCGATGATTCGATGATCATTCGTCGGATGATTTTTTCATATCAACTAGAGCGTAGAAAACTGTTTTTTTAAGAACATTTTTGTGTGATGTGTCTATACCTAAATATCTGGTCCATGCATACGAAGGACAATGAAGACCCAATCTGAACATATAGAGGTTCAGATTGTTTATATCTGAGGGTCATCTACAGGATCGCCTTCTAGAAGGCCGGAAAGATCACCTGCAGAGAGTCGAAACTAGACTCACCTTCCAAACTTCCACCCTCACACTCCACTCAAACGTGTAAAGCCAATTCTGTAAAATATTTTTACTACCTGCCAGCCAACACTCTGCTACCGCCACTAACATGCAAGTACTCCTCGTCTGTTACTGAACAAGCTTATCCAAAGGCAAGAGTTAAACATATTCAGCAGCAGATTTGAGCAGTCCGTCACTTTTACCTTCATGACCACTACGGGCATTCCATCAAGGCGAACAATGTAGTACATTTGGCTATCGTTAACAATGAGGCAAGGAAGAACATTAGGAGGCTTTGAATGGAAAGATGCCTAGAAAGGAAGAAACTAAGACTTAATATGGATAAAATTATGATGACAAGGAATAGCATGGGGGAAAGAAAAGAAAAGTTTGAATGGTGAGAAGTTAGAGGAGGTAGAGTAATAATGATATGTTTGTTCTATTGTTCAAGAAAATGAAGGGATTCAGCGCAAATTGTGGACTGGTTTTAATATATATGATAGATTTTATCGTAGTAGTAAGCAATATAACCTTCAGCTGGTTCGGTAGCACTGGTTATGTAAAGGGCAGCGGGCCCATCATGTTAAATTTTTTCGAAAATCTGGTGATTTTAGCAAAGATGAGAAAAACAGATATAGTCAATTGGAGAGTGTAAATTGTAGAAACAACATTCAGCTGACATTACACTGTTGGATAAACGTTTCATCTGACCCTAAAGCCCGTACATACGTGGTTATACGGCACTTAAGGACCGTGCTATACGCGCAAATGTTTTCTTGACCATTAGAATAATAGTAAAATAAATCATAGAAAACGTTCGACAATAGTGTCAACAATCAAGACAAACCGACATATGTACATAATATAGGGGGGCCCAATGATACAATTACACCAGCGCGTGCACACAGATGGTTGAACTGCAACGTCGCGTTTTGTTTATTGCACCTATCAGCAATAAATTGCTACTTCAATGATTTTTTCATTTCGTAAAATAAAAAAAAAACGATTTACTTGAATCTTGTCGAGGCTATTGTTGTGTCACTTGAGTTATTTAAATGGTGTACGTCAATAAGCATCACGCTAAAATTCTATTAATGTTGCTTTTCAATCTCAGTGTCCATTCATTTTTTCAAATTCACACTTGTATAAAAAATGATACAACTACATTTTCTTTGGAGATATTTCTAAATATTACAAATTATAAAGAGTAAAAAAAAATTTTAATTTTAGGAAAAAGACTGACTCCAGAAAAATAGAAATCGAGAATGATTCGAACAGTAGTAACTAAGAAGTAGGAAATAAAGAGAAGAAATTTTGAGAAAAATAGAAGACTCCCAAAAAAAAAAGAAATCGTTAATGACTTGAAAAATAGTAACTAAAAAGTAAGAACTATTGATTTAAATAATAACACTTCCTACTAAAACTTAAAATTTTTGAAATGCCTACTTATTTAGTTTACAGTAAAAAATAATTATTTAAATATCGCTTATTTTTAAGTCGTGGCCCTGGTTGTCTCAGCCATTAGCAGGTAAAAGATGAAGTAGCTGCCGACAGTTCTGCGAGAACAGCATGCAACAATTGTTGCTGAATCTTATTTTCGAACGTTTATTTTATGATTAATTTTACGTTTATTATAATAGTCAAGAAAACATTTGTGGATATAGCACGGTCTTAGAGTGCCGTTTAACCACGTATGTACGGGCGATGATATAATTGTCTTTCGGGACAGCTGAAAAGTTTATCCAGCAGAAAATTTCAACTGAATGTTGTTTCTACAATGCATACTTTCCAAATGACTGTATCTGTTAATCTCAGCTTTCCTAAAATCACCAAATTTTCAAAAAAATTTAACATGAAGCGCCCGTTGACCTTGACATATCCAGCGCTACCGAACCAGCTGAAGGGAAATACGGCTGAGGAGATCGTCGAGAGTTTTGTGAGCACAGACAATTTTTATAAATAAATCTTAAAGTCACAGAATCAATTTTTAAATATAAATTTCAATATATATCTGTAATAATAATATTTTCCTTTATCACAAATCTATTACTTTTCAAGATTCATGGTACCATTAGAGCTTTCAGGGTGGGATCCAGAAAAATATAGGTGCGGAGGGGGGGGGGGGCCAT
>WSXT02226032.1:0-16574 GCA_011762715.2 Neuroterus valhalla | reverse complement strand
AAAATTCAATTTGCTAGACAAACTATGCGAGATGTAAATATCAGTGGCGAGTATTGTGATGAGAATGTGTTCCTTAAGGCCAGTAGATCCTTAAGTAAATTTATTATAAAAGTATCAAAAATGAATAAAAAATCTTCATAGAAGTGGAGGTTTTCAGCAGTTTTGCAATATCTGTAATTCTGTGTATGCAATGGCACTGTAAACTGAACTAAACACGTATGAAGCCGAGCGCGAAGCGCGAGGTGTAAAAAAAACCGAGCATGTAGCGCGAGGTTCATTTATCCGTCTTCCCCTTTGGTATTAGCCCTCCCTTTTCAAGGAGCAGACCTTCACCTATCCTCCTCCTTTCACATCTGACGACTGCTCCAAATTTTGTAATCCTTCCTCTCCCTCCTTTTCCTCCAACATCACGCTACATTCATCTCTTCCATTAGCACGATCCTTCTGTGCCACTTGTATCTTTGAGATCATTTACTTTTGGTCATATTTTCCTTGCCTTCCGGCTTCTCTCCGGTACTTTCACATCTCTTCTTCCATTCCTCTTCCATCTCCTCTACAGTTGATTTCTCTTGGCTTTTATAAAACTCCCTGACCTACATTTCCTGCATAACCCTTTTTATATCCTTCGCGACCTTGATTTCTACCTTTCTGGTGGTCCTCCAATTATTTGTCAAGAATCCATATATTTCTGCTTTTCGAAATCTTTTTCCTCCCAATCCTGACCCAACGATCGTTATACCTCTCATGCATTCTTTACCCTGAGACCTTCCTTCTAGTATTTCTGCCTCACTGCCTTTGCAATTATGTACTCTCGTTTTGAACATCATCTTCTTATTCTCCTTTCTTTTAGAATGTAATTCATAATTATGTCACGTATTTTTATATCAATAATTGACTGTCATTTTCTTCTAACCATTTGTAAAAGAAATCGTTGATAGCCCAGATATAAAACAAAGAAATCTTGTATATTAGGTTCGATGTGAGAAGTTAAAATAACTGTTCTCATCCTAGATAACTCACCGCTGATTCGTACCCCTGATACGAAACTGAGGATGAAGTTGTGAGGGCTGTCAAATCAAAAAGCACACAACATATTTATTTCATTTCATAATAGTAAGATATCAAAAATATTGAGAAATGTGAAACCATACATCATACCGTCTCTCGAGAAGAGGGAAGGGAAAGGGACGAAGAAAAAGATTCATCAAGGGAGATAATAGAGACAGCGAAAGGGTGATTGAATAAAGAAGAGGCAGCAGATGTCAATGGAATCCTCAATGGCTTCGGAAAAATGAGGAAAGAATTTGGAGGAGTATGTGTAACAGAGTATATAGAATGGAGGTGTGGTCAAACATATGGAAAGAAAGTGAAGTGGTGCCAATCCTCAAAAAAAGGGGAACGGATGAGGCAAGATAGGAAGATCATGATATAATAAAAGGTACAAGGTAATGAAGACAAGAGGGCTGCTGGAATGTCCAGAAAAAGGATGATGGTAAACAAGTAGGACGAGAATGGATAGCTGATTATAGAGCCGGACAGTAATATGCTTGAAATCTTCAATGAAATTTCTCGACAGTTATTTAGGTACATTTTTTGTTTTGATAATTACTCACTCAGAAAGAGAAGAAGTAACATCCTAACCGCCAGTTGAAATTATTATTTGAAAAAAGAGCTGATGAAATAATAAGTTTGGTCAATCTCATCGAATTCAATATTTTCAGAAGTTTGCCAGTTGTTGTTGCATTGGTCTCATATAGCTCTGTGCTACAATTTCTTATCTCGAAAAACGAAATAGTGTACAGGAAAGACATGAAATAGCAATCAAAGAATTTATTTTTCTTCACAATTGAGTACATAGTTCTTCTCTTACGAAGTTCAGCGCTTTTGCAAATGATTTGAAAACCTCCCTTTGTGTGAATATTTCCTTCCAGGAGGTGAATTCTATTGCAGAACAATTTGTTCCGAAGAAATACCTGAATTCCAGAATGTATTCAGGCGCAAGTGCTGGAGATATTCCAGCTGTTCAGGAGTGGATGCTAGAGAGAGATCGGCTCTTGGGGCCTGGACGCTTGAAAGAGGCTACCTCTCCATGCATGGATGCAGAGAATAAAATTCAACCGTGGAAGCTGAACAGGGACCAGCGTTTTAGGCTTGTACGCTAGAAAAAGACCAGCTGTTCAAGCGCAGGCGCTGAAAGAAAACAGAAGTTCAAGTGCCGCGCTGTAGAAAGACAACATTTTATATATTAGAATCCCATAATCAGGTTTCAGATTCGAGTTTCTTCCAATAAAAGGATCAAGACGTGACATGACCCCGAGGGCTTTTTCTTTAGTTTCCTGGATATGAAGTTTCTAATTAAGACGTTTAGGTAGTGTACTAAGGGGTACGGAGTACGGGCAATGTACGGAGTTTTTCCATTTCATTGGTTCATCGAACATTTTGGGTCAATTTATTTCAGCTGACCTTCTGACTGAGAAAAGAATGGATTTTGCCTTTGCTACGTTAGTTTTCATTCTCCAGAGCTTAGCCATGCCTCAATGATCTCAAGAGCTTTTTAATTTGTCCTTAGATTTTTGAAACCAACAAGGAGAATGCATGTGCTTTCTCCTTGTCGGTTCCAATTCAAACTTCTGGAGCCTGTGGGATGTCATTCACATAGATAGTTAGAAACACCATACCCAGAATGCTACCTTACGGAACACCCGCTCCAATGGGTTTTTATTTTGAAGTGGAGAAGCCCTCTTGGAAAATTGTGATTTATAAGTTTTAAAAGCAGTTGTTTCCCGATTTGGTTTGCTGTTCTATTATTTGAAGCCAGATCTTTGACGTTGAAGTCACCTGCAGCAATGACCAAGGGTGCAAGTTTAGCAATTGGTTTGTGGGTATTTTTGGTTAAATTAGAAGAGAATGTGGTAAAGAGAAACTTGGGCAGTAGTCTTGGCTCTTCTAAGCATACGATATGCATCAGAATAATACGAATCGGATCCTCCTTGCCTCCTGCGTTTCCTTGACGACGCGATCATCCAGGCGTCCTCGTCAATCTTTCCGTCGGTTGCTCGGTTTCCTCTTAGGACCGATGGCGGTGTATTAGAGACTACGTCTCAAATCATGGACATGGCTTCTCTAGCTTTTCTATTATGCATGCAGCTTACAGTGGTAATAGTGAACCGTTCCTCCTCCAGATCACTCAAGACTAAGTATTCAGGGTAAGAGATAGGGAAGTTGCGTATCACAAGCTTATTAGAGCGTACCTCGACATTATGATAGAGGTAGTATTGAAAGTCTTTTCCGTCAAGTTTGGTTACGAATTTGGGGTAATCTCCTATTCAAGACATGCGAACAGAATAAATATCGGTGCCGATGCTGTGAACGATGGGCTTATATTGAGCAACTCTCAGATACTACGGAGAAGAGTATAGGGGTGATTGGCTTCGTCAACGATCACGTTGATCGGCGGCATTTTTCTCGACAACGCGAGTGATTTGGCGTCCATGAGGATAAGTTATCTTCTTAAATCATTTTTTGCGGGTCAGGCAGCGGTCTTGGCGCTGCTTAGTATAGTAGATGCATCATTATAATACAAATCTGATACTTCTAGCCTCCTGCGTTCCCTTGACATGACCATCCAGGCGTCCTCGCCCATCGTTTCATCGGTTGCTCGGCCTACTCTTGGGTCCGATGGCAGTGTGCTACTCCGTCTCGGATTAAAGTAATGTGTGCCTTGGTTTTGTCGGTTGCTTATTTGCAGTCCTCCTGGGAGCGACCGTGTCTCAGGAAAATGGCACAATCTGTAGAACTTTTACATCTCTGCGTAGAACTGCGGTAAAACACACCCATGACCCTGAGATTGAGAGACTCACGGTCTACCAACTGATTAGAGTATATATGAGCAAAAAACTGGACACTGGACTGAGTACTAGACTGACACCAGAGTAGACACTAAACTAAAACTTCATATCCTCATAAGTGTTTATGTCTGATGCTTGCTCATCGACGTTGACCCTTCGATTGACAGACACTTCAATCGAATACCAGCGGTTTGAACGCTGACGCTATAGGAATACCAGCTCCTCAAGCCCAAACGCTGGAGAGACCCTCCATTAAAAATTACAGTGTAACGTGTATAATATTTCCCCTTATTATGTACTCACCCTCGCCTATTTTCCCTTTCTCCCTTGCTTCCTCACAAGTTTACTTCAGTAATTCCCTACTTCCCCCAATAAATTTATAAAATTTCTATATCTATTCTGCCGTCCCATTATCCTAGTTTACTCTCTCTTTCTTTTACTATGTATCGCCAAATTCAATTCTTCTTTTATTTCTTCTTCTCTTCTAATCTACCATCCTGTCCAATTCATACTTCTTCTTTGCTGGCTTCTTTCCTCCCTTACCTTCGAATACTCTTCTTGTTTCTTCTATCATTATTCCCATCTAGTTTTTACCCTCTTCCTTTCTTATATTCTAAATCATACCTACTGATAGAAACATGAATGAAATTGAACTAGAAATAACCGGAAATTCAGCCAAGGAAAATCATGCAGCATTCGAAATTATTATACGTTAGTGTTTATTATGTTGAATTGCATTTTCATACACTTCTTTTACGTGAGAAAGTGTTACATTATTGTCAAGTAACGTGACCTACAATCTGAGGAAACACACAAATTTTATTCAACAGTATAATAGGAGATAGTAATATAGTTTTTTTATTTATATAATTATGTAGGTCCAGTAATTCCAGAATGACCGTTCAGCATTATCAATTCGAGATATCACTTGCATTTTGTACACATAGGAATGTTCTTGATATCTGAAATAGTTTTTAACATTTTATATCGTGAAAATAACCATACAGCCGATATTTCGGAAAGTTTGAAGAACCTTTCAACGTGAAAGGAGTTTTTTCTCTTTCGATTAAATAATTTTCAAAATCTTCTTCAATATCTGTTGAAGACGTTTTATGTCTTCCCACACAACCAACCTGATTTAGCGCATTTTATAAAGCAATCTATGCCCGATTGACTAACTTTGTAAGATCGTTTACCATCACTTAGACATTGAGCTGGCTTTCCAGAGATCTAAACGCATATTTTTTAAATAAAAAGTTTGGGACACCATTTTTTCCCATTTTGAGGAAAATTGTGTAATATTTTGTTGACTTACGGAACATGCCCCAGCTTTACATCCAAATATTTCTGAAGAACGAACCTGAGAGGAATATCTTTCCATTTAGTGAAAGTACTATTAAGCAAATTCTATATAATTTGTTTACTTGGACTAGCAGGTGAACGAGTTAGTTCATTCCAATTCACTTAAATTTACGCATTTTCTGATTCCTAAAATCTTTATAATCTTCCTTTCTGTACTCTCTCATACTCTTCTCTTTGAGCATCATCACTTCTTATCCTCTATCATATACTCCCTTCTTGTACAATCCCATAACGGACGCAGCAGATTTTTTCACGCTTACTCTTCTCAACAGTATCACTACTCTCCTTTTGTATCCTCTTTTTCCCTTCTTGTACCACCATGCGATCCCCATCTGATGACTGCAACTTAGGTGGATGGAAAGGAGTAGAGGGGCGGGCAAAGAATATTACTGAAAGAATACATTCCTTTCAGTAATATTCTTTGCCTGCCCCTCTACTCCTTTACATCTACTTAAGTTGCAGTCATCATGATCAAATTCCATTTCTCCAAATTTTTCCGATATCTTTTTTCTTCTTTTCTTGACCCTAAAGCATGCAAGAATGCTACATTTGCGTCTCTCTTTTCGCATATATCCTCCTACGACCTTGCGTGTAATTTCTGTTATGCAAGACCATCCATTGAATTGTGGTCTCTAGAGTAAAATCTTGTCTCCTTCTAGTGAGATTGACGCTTAGAAGCTGGAGATATACGAGCTATTCAACCGTAAGTGCTGAGGAAAGAAGATCTGTTTGAGCGCGAACGCTGGTGAAGTACCAAGTGTTCAAGCGCGGACTCTAGAGGAGGACTAGCTGTTTAACATTGGAGACTGAAGGAAGATCAGCTATTCGATTACAAACGCTAGAAGAGACTGTATCAACCAGCGTGAATGCTCGAGTAAAAACAGCTTCCGAAGCGCAGATGCTGAAGGAAGAAAGAGAGACGCTAGTAAAACATCATCTTTCGAAGCGCAGATCTTGAGATAAAACCAGCTATTAAATGCTAGAGGCCAAAAAAAGATCAGCTATTCAGGTCCAGACGCAAGAAACTGACCAGTCATACAAGCGCGTGCACTGGAGAAAAGGAAGCTATTTGGATGCGAACGCTGGAAGAAGACCAGTTGCGAATGCCAGAGTAAGGAGAGAAGTTCAAGAGCAGGCACTTAGAAAGAACCAGTTTACAAGTTATTCAAGCACGACTGCTGGAGGAGAAAAAGATAGTTGAACGTGGACGCTGTAGAAACACCAGTTTTCCAAATACAATGGCTAAAGGAAGAACGCAATTCATACGTGGACGCTGAAAGAATACCAGCTTTTCAAGCACAAAGGCTGTTGAAGTACCAACTGTTCAAGCGCAGACTCTAGAGAAGGACTAGCTGTTTGAAATTGGAGGCTGAAAGTGAATCAACCATTCTAGTACAAACGCTAGATAAGACCGGATTTTCGAACGCGAATGCTGGAGTAAGAACAGCTTTCGAAGCGCAGATGCTGAAGGAAAAAAGGAAGGTGCTAGAGGAATACCATCTTTCAAAACGTAGATTGTGGGAAGAAGCCAGCTATTCAAGGTTAGAAGCTAAAAAAAGCTCAGCTATTTAACTGCGGACGCAAGAAACTGACCAGTCATCCAAGCGCGTACGCTGGAGATAGAGAAGCTATTCAGATGTGAACGTTGGAAAAAGACCAGTTGCCTAAACAGTCATCCAAGCGCGTACGCTGGAGAAAGAGAAGCTATTCCGATGCGAATGTTGGAGAAACACCAGCTGTCTGAATGCGGTGGCTAGAGGAAAAACGCTATTTATCCTGATTCATGCATCGACGCCGGAATAATAGATAGAAACCATCCGTTCGAGCACTTACGCTGATAGAAGAGGAATTGTTCGAGCGTGGACGCTAAAGCCATGAGGACGACCAGCCTTCATATTCATTTCTTGTAATGATTATATCTTTATCAGCTTGTGGAAAAAATTTATAATAGCCTAAACACGTAGGATGAAGAAATAATAATGATTGTAAATAATGTAGGAACCAAAATAATTGTCTTCATCCTTAACAACTCATTTCCATAAATGTTGCTGCAGTGTCCGAAAATGAAACTGCGATAACTTAAAAATTGAAAAACGTTCAACATGTTTATTTATTCAATTGATATTGCATCTCTTTTTTTTATAATATCAACTCACACAGTATTGATGATTACTTACTACTTACTTAGTAAGGAAGCGGATGACATCTTAACTTTCATCCTAAAAAATTGGATTCTGAGACAATTTTTCCCAATTTAGATTTTTCGTTAAAAAAGTACGGCACAATTTTTTACGCCTCAGTACGTAGCTATGTTCTACCAAAAATCTTCGCGAATCCAAATAACTAGAAGAACCTCGCTATGTGTAATAATTTATTGTATGGGAAAAATATTTCAGGGAAAAGAACGAGGAAGACTTCCTGCTTCGATTTGGGAGGAAATACACCCTTGTACACCCTGATTGAGGTTGGACAAAAATATGTATCCCTGCCATCTCATTATCCTTATCCACTCCCTCTTCCTCTTAATATTTCTAGCCAATTTTTATTCTTCTTTTGTTCCTTCTCTTCCTCTGAATATTTCTCATCCCGTCCATTTCATACATCTTCTCTACTAGCTCCTTTTCTCCGAATACTCTTCTTGTTTCTTCTCTCATTATTCCCATCTCTTTGTTTATGTTCCCCTCTTTCTTTCTCATATTCTAGATCATACTTACTGGTAGAAACATGAAGAAATAGATTCCGTCTGACAGCATCACAGGAAATTGAAATATATTTTTTCCTACTAATATGATAATATACTTCCAGAATGACCATTCAGCATTGTCAGTTCGAGATATCACTTGCATTTATTCATGTTTATTTTACCCCCCCCCCCTCCATTATGTCGGTGGGTAGAAGTGTAGCACCTTTTGCAAGGTTGTGCAAATCGAACTTGGTAGATCAAGAAGTTGTATTTTGAATATTTGTTCTGGCTTGTGGAAAGTTATTATGTGGGGCCTGGTTTTCAGGGGTAGTAGGTTTTGTAACTTGGCTTTTAATCAGTGGCTGGTTTGGTAGCTTTTTTGTGCTTTAGTCTCGCGTATTTGAAGTTTAGGTGCTACAGACGATACTTCAGTGCTATAAATTGGTTCATTCAAGAGTGGAGTGTGATAAGATGGAAGTTGAATTTCTTGATATGTTACATCAGGTAGAGTCTCGAGTCCAGGAGGTGGCCTATAAGTGGATTCTCGTTTCCGGATATTATTGATTCTATTATTCTGGGCGAGTTTCCTAGAAGCTTTCTTGAAGGCAGAGCAGCCTCTATAGTTCACTGGATGGTTCTCAGCACAATTTGCGCAGGTTGCTAGTGCCTGTGGGTCTTTGATGCACGTGGCACTACTGTGTAATGCTCCACATTTGACATAGCTTGGGTCAAGATAACACATATCAGAGATGTGGTTGAATATCTGATAGGCGAAACATTGGGATGTTTCTTCTGGCTTGAAATTGAGCTCAACTTTTATTTGTATGGAAGCAAGTGCCTTGAGGTTGAGCAAATCTTAAGCTTGTGCCGAGGTAGGCATGGTAACCAAGAACATCGGGAACGGTTTCTTAGTTTGTCGGTTTCTCATGCGAGAGACCGACGATATTGTATATCCTTCTTTCGTTATTTCAGCAAAGACTGAATCGTCAGGAAAGAAGACAGGAATATTTCGAATAACCAGCTTGACTGGAGGTGTACTTATATTTTCAAATAAATAATATTGGAAGTCTTGGTCTGCTGAGTTCCTTATTATGGCACCATAGTCCTCTACGTAAAAAACGCGAATAGAGTACACATCTGGCCCAATGTTCTACACTTTTGGCTCGAAATTTGTGGTTTTTTTTAGGACTGCATAAAGCATCGAGTAGGGATGGTTTATTTCGTCAATGATGGCGTAATTGGGTGTATTTTCTCTGGTCCTGATTGAGCTGGATTTTTTTTAGAGTGTACATGGGTGACTTTCAGATTATTAGGTGTAGTCTTAATAATTCTTAAGCAAAAAGAGCTAGCTGATGAGGACGAACCTGATCTTGACGTTCGCCTGCGTTTCTTCGATGTTACGATGGTAAAGCCATCATCATGGTCCATCTTCACCAGGACGTCTTCGCGTGATATTGATAAGAGAAGCGAATCACTCCCTTCTTGCTCCGGAGGCATCGCTGCCTCGGAAGCACCTAATCAATTATGAAAACCGAATATATTGACCGGAATGATCCGAGCAAAAAGTTAGGAAAGTGTAAAATTGAGAGCGACGCGTGCACACAGGAGGTACCGATCAATTCCAATCTTGGAAACTCAAATGCTAGAGACAGGTCACCTTTTCGAGCGCGAACATTAGAGGAAGGGCAGCTGTTCAAGCATATCGCTGAATGAAGATCTGCTATTCAAGCGCAAATGCTGGAGACAGAACAGCTGTTAAGGAGCGGAAGCTATGAAAATACCAGCTATCTAAGCACAGGATATGAAGGAAGAGGAGCTTTACAAGCGCAGACGCTAGAAAGAGTTGTTAGAGTACAGACGCTGGAAGATCAGTTTTCCAAGCTCAAAGGCTGGAGAGAAATCAGCAATGATGGTCAGGTACAAAGCTGGATTCTTACGTTTGGTTTTCTAAGTTGTGGAAAATCGAGAAAGTGGAAATCAAATCCAGACTCCTGTGGGAATAAAAAGGTAGATTGTGAATGAGCTGTCTTTGAAATAATTGTCCTTTCTTATAAGGACGAAAAAATATTTCAAAAAAATTTGATATCCCCAACAAAAAAAAATATTTGACCCGATTGATTCGAAATTCGAAAAACTGTCCAAACCCATTAAAATATTCCTACATGGAGAAAACAGTCTGGTCGGTGTGGCACTTTTGTTTCTCTCAAAAAACTGACATTTGTGTAGTGGGTCCAAAGCTCACGCCTTAGCTCCCACGACTATGGGGCCATCCATAAGTTAAGTGGGGTTTTTTTCTGGAATTTTGACCTTTTGTAAGGCTTTTTCTATACCAAATATATAAAAATTTAGCATAGACGTAAGATTTCTTTGACCCTCCCTCCCCCTAAAAATTCTTTTGTAATTCATGGATGGCCCCTAACTGACCACCCTAAAAGTGTAGTACTATAATTATTTACATCTTATATCTAGACATTAAATAATCTTTTTTTTTTAGGAAAATCTTACGCAATCAATTTTGTTTGCTTTGAAAGAAGTTGACAAAACCATACGTTATCTAGCTATACAAAGCTGAAGGTTCCCCCGTGTGCATAGGAGCACGAAAAGTTCGTCGTAAAAATTTGATTGCATCTTAATGCAAAAGTTCACTTTGTGCATATAATGGTGGAAGTTTCTTGAAAAAATATTCTGATTCAAGCAAATTTGTTAGAACTAATCCCCGCAAAATATAGAAAAATTATTTTAGAATTTTTGGCATCTATGTCTTTTTTTTCTAATGATAAGACTGTCTGCTCAGTTGCAAATTACCTAATTTTGGCACAAAGCAATCAGATATTCATCCAAAATTAAATAGATTCCCTGCAGTTTTAGACATGCCAATAATTGGGTTGAGGTGTCACAACTGATCCTTTCACCCCTCAAGATAATAATAATAAATCTTTATTAATTCGCCAACAAGGAAAAATGTACAAGAGAATATAGTATGACCAATAACAACTTAAAGGGCGAAGTACAGCTACAGCTGCTTTACAACCTTACCCTAATAGTGCAGATACTGCACTATTTAAAAGAAAATAGATTTCTTTGTATTTCAGGAGTCCCGAAGTATTAAACTATGTCTTTCCATAAAGTACTAGGGAAAAATCTTGTCAAAACGAATATATTCAGTAACTTACATTTTTTGGCACCTTGCATAGTTTCAGCGGGAATATGCATTTCCAATTTTTCAAAAAGCTGTTTCGATGGATAAAAACAGAACCATTGGTAAAAAATAGCTAGTCAAAGAACTCGCCCATTTTTTTCCGACCTCGAAAAAGTGTGCCAAAGCCTTATCCAATATTTTCTGATTCAGGGGGTCTCAAAACGTTAAGATTCAATTTAATCCACAAAAGTCGATGACCAATACCTTCTCATTTAGAAAGAGAATATGAAAATCAAACCCATTGAAATTTTCAAAGTGAGTGGGAGATGCGTTTAGTATAAGATACATCAGTCAGATTTGTAGACTCCTACATAAAAGCAGGTTTGATAATAGCTCTCTAAAGTGTTCAATAATTCATCGTTTCATGAGCCGACAGACGATCTTGGTTCGCCAAGATGCGTCAATCTTTGGATTTAGCCCACGCAATAGCTCCGGCTTTACATCACCGCCCTCTGATCTCGCGAAGTGCTTCATCTATTCCTAATGGAACGCTATATACTACTGGAATAATGTTTCTGCATCCGAAACTGAACATAAGAACTGACAACAATTTTTTTTGTTTGTTTCAGGTGAGTTCCAAACAAGCGCATCTTATTCCAGTAGATCAAGTAAGAATTTGTTAGTAAAAAAATATTTTATTAAACATAAAAATGATAAAATTTAGTTTCTGGTGTGTGTTTTTACTCTTCTATAAGTTCCAGACGATAATAGTTCAATTGAATCAAACTTTTGACAGAATTCAGAAGTAGAGGTAGCGAAATACAGCACACCGATTCTAGGAATCTTTAGCGTAAAAGGTAGATAAAATCCGTTGGACATCTATTTTGCCTTTTCGTTTGATCCGACTTAGTGCTTCAGATATCAAGGTCTGAATATTTGACCTTGAGCGATCGGCTCAATGAGGAGCTCCAAGCTGAGCAGTGGCGCGCTTCCGTTCTCAGCGTAGATATCCAAGCTTCGATATCTCGCAATCTAACGCTTATTAAATCAAAAGAAAAATACGTATTCAATGGATTTTTATCCACATCAGCCCTGCAAAGTTTAAGTACCAGTTTAGTCTCATCATTACTTGTATCGATTCAGAAACCCTAGAGCTATGAAACCTTATTCATCTATTCCTCTACAGTCCCTACTACTATTCATTCTTTGTAGACATTGCCAGGTGCGTCATTTGCACCTACTGATCTGTATAATAAACTGGTTAGAAAATAGCCATGTATTAGCAGGTCAAAACGCGTGACAAATGAAAGCTATCGCTCCAAGTACCATTAAACAAACCAACGCATTAACACAGTCGTGCCCAACACACAAACATAGTCGCGCCAAAGACAAAGTCAGCTGATGCAGGAGGAAAACATACTCGTATCTCACGGCTTCTTGCTCTGCGAGCGTTTGTAAGCCTGCATGAAGGTAACCTGCATGAATGCAACGCGGACGATATTTTCATGTGGTATATATTATGATGAGTGATCTGTATTATATCCTAGATAGGAGTCAGCTATGTATTTTTGTATTGAAACGTGAACACTTTTTGTTCCTTAATAATGCACGCTGTCCTGAATTGGCATCTAAATGTAGTCTCTCGAGAACACTACAATTCTCGGCTTGGATTTGCGACCTCATCCACTATCCAGGCTATAATATGAATCAGGCCCGCGTAAATGACGTCATCCTCTATCAAGGGATGGTCACTGATCTGATACCTTTCATCAATACCTGGCGCATAGGTTTTGGAATCGAGATAGTCGCTTGCATATTCTCACTTGATAGAGGCTCCTTGTTTTACATGATCCAATGAATATACCACCCATACTTCAAAGACCATGACGTTAATTTGAAATAGCACCTGTTCGAAATACTCCACATCGTTGCCTTCTCGTACTTTATTCCTCAGTCCTAATCTTGCTGAAATATCCGTCCATCTCTTTTCCTTGTATCCTTCTAGTTATTTAGCGAACCCATTTTCATCACATCATACTATGTATTGTATCTACATTCCTCCAACTTCTGTATTTCCCGCCTCTATCTTACTTTTACATTTCCTCATTGTGCATGGAAAAAGGAAATGAAGAACTAGAGTCTCGGAAGATGAAGCAACTTTCAATATCAGGTAAAATCTTTCCCCTCATTTACAGTTGTGTGATAAAGGTTCGAGCTGATAAGAATAGAGTGCCGACGAGGAAAGTTTTGATGTGACAAGTGCATTATTAGTTTCTCTGCGAGTCCGTTACAAGTGAGAAGAGTGGTTTTGGAAGTAGGAGGGAAGGAGTAAAAAAGAGGATGTAAATAAGGAGTATCCAGCCCTGTTGTACTGTTTCATCGGATGACGGTCATGTAAACCAATCCAGTTGATAAAATACAGCGCCCAGCGTTTGCCTATAACGTCAGCAAATTCGATAGAAAAGTCACGATCAATAAGGTGAAGAAAAACACGAACCTGTTAGCCTCCTTCGGTCTCCCATTGAACCTCTTTCCGACAACGAGTAAAATATTCCTTTTTTTTTTGCTTATTGTGATTAATTTTGGGAGACTCCCTTCTACTGACCATGTGGTTACGGAATCTGAACAACGAATGCCAACTTTGCTGCCAATCTTTCCTCTCCACGGAAGCACAGACCCCGTACCCGAAAAACGAGGTAGCATGGACGGAGCTGCGCATGCTCGCTTACGGCGGCCATCGCCATGCCTCTTTCTATAACTCATGTCCGAGTGCCGCGAAATAGAAAATGCCGAATGCAGCTGGAGCTAATTCTTGAGTGAACAATCCATTAAAACTGGAGCGAATTCGTGATTGGATAATACATTACAACTGACGCCAGGTCTTGAGTGTGCACGTGGTATTCCCGGACAGTTGCCCACCCTAGCAGGGGAGAGTGGGGAGTTGCGAGCCGGGTTTTGTTTTTTAGATATATCTTCCATAAAAACCGATAGATTGTAAATGTTTCAAGTTGAATTTGCAGAAGACATCTAAATACAACTACTGGACAAAAGAATTTGGAAAAAAATCACCGTCGTCTTTAAAATATTGCAGATCGTCAAAAGTTAAAAAATCGGCATTCGTAATGTTGGTGGGGAGTTGTGAGCCATGTCGAAAAATGTCAGAAAACTGCATATTTTATAATTTATGTTTAATAAAGTAGTAGATAATGAAATCTAAGATTAATGTGATGTAACTAGAAAAATAAAAAAAATTAATTAGATTCGCAATTAACACAGGTATAATACCCAGTCGTCATGTTGGCACCCTTCAAGTGCACAGCACAGTCGCACATGTTACAATCTGTTGCGTCATTTTTATTCAATTTTTTCGGTATTGTGCCCATACAGATGATGCTGAAGTCTTCATCAGCACCCTTTAACTCCCTACAAGTGGTGGCTCATAACTCCCCACATCGGGCTTATTTAGAATGGACGCATCGCTATCGATGCATTGAACAATTATCAAAATTTTTTCATTTGTGTAGAGAGCCAATGGCCCAAGGAATGTTTTGTATAAACTTTCCTCTGGAGTTGTCTGCAAAAAAGGTCTTAAAATACCACAAACACGAGTGCCAAAAAAAACTTTCGGTGCGATTCAACAATGAGTGATGCACGTAAAGGCCGAGAACGCCTGCAGATGCGATGAATGCTGACTGAAGAGTTAGCTTGGGTCAAGAGAAAAACTGAAGAGTACATACAACAGATCTAGCAATCACAGCATGGCAGAAACGGAAATGGCTCACAACTCCTCCAGGTTCACAGCTCCCCACTCTGCCCTACTAACCATGCCCACCACTGATTACCTACAGTGTTATGACGGGAACTAGTTTTTCGAGTTGGGAATTATGGCTCTGGAAATTTTTTTTGGCATGGAAGTTCAAAAATTTGAGTAAACCTTTTTTTACTGCAAAATCTCGTCTGGTTGAATATCCAACTACGTGATCGAAATTTGAATTAGTTTGTTGGAAATTCATCTCTTTCATAAAATATTTATCGACTTAGTTTAAAATTATTCTTTCTGTTTAGAAGAATCGAACCTATTTGATGATTCATGTATTTCATTAAAAGTTCAACCACTTTCCAAAAGTTGAACCACTGTGTGAAAAATTTTCTTTCTAGTGAAAATTTCATTGATTTGTTTAAAAACATAATGTGCAGTACTTTTTCTGGTTTTGATTTCTACTGATTTGTACGAGAATTATTTCTGGCTTAAGATTTGAAGGATCTGGGGATTTTTTTTCTCCCCTAACTTAAATGTCATTCATTGACAATTAGGCCTTTTTATAGTTTTTTCAAAAAATAATTGGGTATTTAGAAAGGAACTTTTCTCTTAAAAATGGACTGCTTTGTTAGAAATTCGACATTCTAGTGGAAAACTCGTCGCTCTGCTTGGAAATTAAACTATGGTCTTAAAAGCATCCTGTTCCATTAAATATTGGATTGTTCTTTTTTTTTTTTTGTTGAAACATTTACTTTTTATGAAAATCTCGGCAGTTCCATTCATTATGACAGAAATGGTTATTTCTTCCATGATTTGATTATCTTGTTCAACATACAACAATTTTGATGATCAATTATTCTATTTTCATCGAAATTTCACTCTTTTGTTTGAACTTTGGCTTTTTTGGTGAAAAGTTCGGAAATTATAGCAAACCATCCAAATTTGAAAATGACATTGTTTCGGGCTTCGATCGTGTACCAACTACAATTGTTGTCGACGTTTCGCGATTGTTACAGCTCGCATCTTCAGGACTGGACGAAAACTGAGGTTTCAGGTTATGATGCTATTTTATATATGTTCTTAACGATGCCTGTTATTGGTCAATGACCCCACTGTGGGGATTGGTCGAACCTGATTGGCCAATCAATTCGTGACGTTCGCGAAACTTCTACAACATTTGTAGTTTGTACACGATCGAAACCCGAAACAACTTCATTTTCTTAATGGATAATCGTGAAAGCCTTAAATCTGTCATGAAAGAACTCTACGGGGAGAGTTTTCTTACTGAAGTTAATAACTTTAGTAAGTTCAGGTCTTCTCAAGCTAAGCTACTCACATCATTAGCTTTCTTGAAACGATGCAGGAACAACAACATCGTCCCAAAATTCTTGCAATCAAGAAACCACCTAGGTACATCAAAATCCAAATCAATTTTGCACAGAACAAGCTTGCTTTTCTCGAAAGAAAGAATTAATAACATCAAATTTAACTTACACACTACTTCCAAAAAACTGTTAGAACTCCACCTTCTCTTGTCTAACATTCTAAGATCTGACATTTGGTCCACATTGGACCGCATATTGTTTGAGCAGTCTCAACGGATAAAAGACATAAACACTAAAAAACAAAAAACAATACTTGACAAGTTACTGCCATGTAAGCTGACACCAGTAACCGATACAGTAAAAAATATCCCTAACCACCATTTACAGGAAATTCTATCACTCACGTTCAAAATTCTTTTGACTTCATCAAAAAGATACAACGGGTTCACATTCAACC
>WSXT02226031.1:0-31726 GCA_011762715.2 Neuroterus valhalla | reverse complement strand
TTAAAATCGAAATTCGTACGATTTTTAAAATTGACATTCAGGACAATACTTCTCAGGCTGAATCCACGCGTATCCCCGTTTGATCCGGAGAGGTTCATTGCAGCGCGATGTGATGGAATTTTGCTAGTACGACATACTGCTGAGCTCGCAAGTGCAAAATTCTATCACATCGCGCTGCGCGTTTGTATTCAACTTGTTGGGTTTTATATAAAGGATACTTTAAGGAAGCTCAAACTTTCCAAAAAATTCAACAATACACTTGAGATCATGACAAGCGTGAATACCCCGTTGAAAACGAAAACTCCCTCGATACATTTTCAACGCGATCGTCGAAAAACATAGTTTTTCATTCGGATTAGAAAAACATTCAATTATTATTATCTTTTGATGAATTTTTTGATACTATGTTCAACGCTGGATCTTTATGAACAAAAGTAAAAAAAAAAGTATGTTGATACGCTGAAAATTGAGTGTTCAGCGGCGATGTAAGTTTAAAAAAAAAACGGCCACATGCATTCATTTTTCAAAGACTATCGAGCAGTATTTTTCATTTTTCCAAATTCAGACTTCTAATTTTGACTCGTAACGTCACCGCTCGGACAATAATTTTCCGCGTTTTCGAGCGTGCCACCGATTCTTGCAACCGGTCCTCCAATTGTTTTAAAGCGTACGTGGTTGAACGCTCTCAACTCATGTTTTGTGGCGTTCCCAATTCAAATTTTTACAGCGCTTTTAAAATTAAAAATTTTTTTTTTTCAAAAACGCTGATCGACTCAACGCTAGAAAAAATATATATTGTTTTTTGGCACTCCGAAAATATGAGGGAATTTTCTCATATCTTTAAAAATGGTGGAACGCACCTAAAAAAAAAATAAAAACCGCTTTTTCAATATTTTTGACCGTAATCAAGGTTGCAGAATCTCGCTAGCTATATTTTGCTACGTTCAAACACCTTTTTTTGTTATATTGTGCAATTTTAGGAAGAACAGCATAGTTTGCACCACCATTGAAAATTTTTTCTGCCAGTGAAAAGCGTCAAATGTCGATAAAAACTTGAATTTTTCGGAATTTTGACCGTCTATGATTCTCTACGTACTTTAAATCATCTTTTCATTATTCTATTATCTACTTTCATTGTATGTGGCTTTTATTTTTTATTTTTATGGGGAAAATAAAGTTACTTTTTGTCAAATAATTTTTTTTATCTGTAAAACGTTGAAAATCAGGTAGGAACCTTTTTTTGGGTTCCGACTACGTTCAAGTGTTATTACGTTACAAGTTTTCAAAATCTGCCATTGCATTTTTCAAATTGAGTTTTTTGATAAATAAAATCATTCTCCTGAAAAGCAATTTGCACCTTGAATATTAGTACCTAGAGATATCATGTCATCAGTCATTTTAAGTTTATTTTGCAGTGAATGTATCAGTGTAAATATAACCCGAACATAACTGTTAAAAAAACTGTCTAACTTACTGATCTACTTTGGCAAACTTTTAATGAATGATCGGTTCCTTCAAATTATAAAAAAAAGTGGTACCTTTTTATACATTCACTACAAAATAAACTCAGAATGACTCATGATATGATATGAAATATTTGTATAATGATCAATCCACTTATATTCAAGGTGCAAATTGGTTTCGGGAGAATGATTTTAATTATTAATAAACTCCATTTGAAAAATGCAATGGCATATTTTGAAAACTTGTGAAATTAACTTGCGTCATCCAAACTCGTAAAGCACGATCGATATCGTGACTTTTATTGGTTATACAAACTATAAACAGAATTGATTTGAAAAACGCTATATTGTAGAATCAAGGCAAAAAAGTATTTGAAACATCAGAAATACGCTCTGGAAAGTGTGAGGGACTTGAACGGAAAGTAACTTAATTTTCCCCATAAAAATAAAAAATAGGAGCCACGTAAAATGAAAGTATATAATAGAATAACGAAAAGATGATTTAAAGTATGTACAGAATCATAGACGGTCAAAATTCCGAAAAATTCAAGTTTTTATCGACATTTGACGCTTTTCACTGCCAGAAAAAATTTTCAATTGTGGTGCAAACTATGTTGTTCTTCCCAAAATTACACAATATAACAAAAAAAGGTGTTTGAACGTAGCAAAATATAGCTAGCGAGATTCTGGAACCTTGATTACGATCCAAAATATTGAAAATGCGGTTTTTATTTTTTTTGGGTGCGTTCCACCATTTTTTCAAATCTGAGAAAATTCACACATATTTTTGGAGTACCAAAAAACAGTATAAATTTTTTCTAGCGTTGAGTCGATCGGCGTTTTTGAAAAAAAAATTTTTGAAATTTTAAAAGCGCTGTAAGAATTTTAATTTTCCGCCAAAATTTTCCAAAAGATTTCCATTTGGTAGGACTTGAAAAACTCTACAATTTAGAACAAAAAAAATTTTCTAGCTCAAAAATTGACCGAGATATCGACAAAAAACTGAAAATCACATTATACGGTCTATGGGGACAACACATGACTTATATGTTCTGAAAATTGGTTTTCCTGGGTTGTTTTTGACAAGGAACAAGGTAGTGTAATCAGTTTTCCGTATGGCGCAGGGGCAGTTTGACCATGTTATCCGGCTAGACACTTTGGAATAAATAACTCCCGGACGTATGTATGGAAATACTACATTCGAAAGGAATCTTTCGAAAGTTGAAAACAATCTGAAGCATAATCCGTAGATTTTCCAAAAATTGAAACTTTTTCTAGAAGGTGTATACGTCAGCTTGCGTCATGCTTGAGGATGCAGTGATAGTCACGTCAGAAGAGGAAAACAAAGGCAGGAACTTGCAATCCATATGATTATTATACATAATACCTTGAACGGGAAGAGTCGTTACATTCTCGTCAGTTGAGTGAACTTTGGAAGCGTAGCTCTAATGGAGAAAACATCGTAAAAGCTTAATATAATGAAAGAAAGAGCTTGACAGTATGAGAGTAGGTTAACCTAACATGATTGAAATTATGTTTGAAATGATGGTTGGAAGAAATTGAGGAAGTTGAGTTTGCTTTATTATTCGGCTGGAGCATGCTTGTGTTTAATGAAGATGGATTTAAAAAAAAAACTTTTTTTTCGTTTAAAGCTCCGTTACAACTTGAGTCTCAAAATTCCTCGCAAAATTGAAATCTCTGAGCATCATCAATCACGTCTTCCTATGCTAAAATACTGATCAATCTTCGTCTCCACTTGAAGACTGCTTTATCATACGATATCATAAAATCTTAAATGTGAACCAGATCCCTTTTCCATCACCTCCAATATCACAATTCTCCATTTCGTGAAACATGCAAATGGGCTCCCAAATGGGAAATGTAGCAGTAGAATAGCAAAATCCAAAGAAGGGAAGCATGGGAAATCGGCAGCAAAAGAACCCTCAGAAGAAGCAAGTAAAAGTTCCTTGATGAACGAGTTCCCCCCCTTGAAGGACTCGTAGGGAATTCCCTTGGTTGACCTTGAATGTGGTAAAGCTAGACGAGACAGTCTCCATTGAAGGAACAGGGAACAGCAACCACATTCGGGTGATTGTACGGATTATACTGCAAGCTACACGAGGTATTGATTACGTAACATCGTCGGCATCGATTCAGTTTAGACAAGAGGAAGCGCGAAAAATAAAGCTCTGAAAGACGGGCATTTTAATATGAGAGACAAAGTAAGATTAAGTAAAGAGCAAGCTGAGTAGGAGGTAATGGAGTGAGAAAGAAACTGAAGAGGGAGGAATCGTCATTGCCTTGTTTTTCTCAGCCTGGTAACGGCAGGTTGGGAACAGTTGGAAGCGTGTTGCAAACCAAGGGAGAGGCATGTGCAGAATATACCCGACGTGTGATTGGCGAGAGGAGTCTTAAATTTCTCTTTCTTATCCCCCCCCCCCCCCACCTTTTTACTAGCGACAGGAGAACTTGTATACTACAGGGCTGGGTGGAAAGGAAACGGCTGGTCGGCAGCGAAAACGAAGTCGAGACATGCAGTGGCTCGGATCAGCTGGGAGTTTCGCGACGTTGCCAGCTTGTTCCCAGTGACCCGGCTGGCGTGGCTCAGACGCGTGGAGCGAATCAATATTTGTCAAATTGGCAACCTTGTTATGCTTTTACTTAACGCCAGTCGAAGCTAATCTATTGTAATGTACCAATGTATAGTAGATTATAGTGATAGACTATAGAGTATAGACTATAGACGTCTTCGTCTTCCAGCTCCCCAATGCCCTGTTGATACCATGACGATTCTTGAATCTATCTGTCAACTTGGCTTCTTGCGAGCCAATTTAAATTGTTGATTCTACCAGGAGGTGTGTGTTATATTTGTCATCATTGGCTGACTTTGAAGTTTGAAGTCATTCCCCTGTGCTGGGTTTCTATAGTTAATAAGTCAGGTTCAGGTTGCTAACTCAGCAAATTAGGTCCACTGCTAACTGGTTAATGGTATGCCATATTTGCTCGAATCGTATGAATGGGGATTTTCATGTGCGCTAAAGAAAAACCTTTCTGGCAAGACTTATTGTTGGGTCTTGAAGGAACTTATCGTCTCAGGAAATATTTTCTCTTTTCAGAAATTTATATTCAAACTCGGATACGGATTTAATGGAACTTCCTGTCTGACAATCATTGGGAAAACTACGATCGAATTCATGTCATATACGTTAACAATAATTATTAATTGATGTATCCACGGCAACTAATCGTTGAACCTATTTACATGCGACAACAGCTAGAAACAGTTTAAGTCCAAAAATTACAAAAGTAAAATTCAAGGCTTTTAATTTTCACCTTAGAATATTATACAAACTATTAATGAGAATGAAAGATCGATATAATCTCGGATATAATTCAACTTCTAATATATTGCAAGGTAATATACACAAAAAAAAAATACGTATAGTTTGTCAGGGTGGCGACTTACCGGGAAAAAACCGGGAATTTACTTGACTCAAGAAGAATCAAGAAGAGATCTTATCAATTATTGATTTAAAGAACGTAACGTTCCTTTAAGCTGATTCTCCAAATATTTAAATATATCTATCTATACGTCATGAGAGGAAGAATTTTTTTTTTCCATTATAAGAAAAACGTTTTGCATATTTGTGGCTCTGTAAAATTTTTTTAGCTGACTCAAATTTGATAATCGAATCGATGATAGCCTGAACCTGCAAAAAGAATTATTATGTTTATTTTTTCAAAAAAAATGTATTTATCACGTTTTATCCGCTTTCTCCTCATTTATCTGACTTGGAACAAAGAATTTTTCACATGGAACGTGATTTTTTTAGAATAATTATAATTTGGATTTAAAACGGAGGAAAATGAAAAAAATTGCTCTTCCAATTTGAAATTCATCACAATTTCATTCTCTTTGAGTCACACAATCAACTACTTGTTTGAAATTTAAACTTGTTTGTTGAAAATCAAATTTTCTTGTTATAGTTGCATTATTTCGATTCAAAATTCACCTTTGGTTGAAAATAAATTGTAACTACTTTGTTAAAAATCAATTCATCTATTTTTGGTGATAATTCAAGTATTCAGTTGAGCATTGATTTTTTAATTTGACTACTAAGCTATTTCTTTGAAAATTTATATTATAGTTTGTGGAAAATTTTCCTTTTTTGTAGAAAATTAATCTTTATGGTCAAAAATTAATTTTTTTGCTCAAGATACATCTATTAATTTGAAGATTCATCATTACACCTGAAAATTCATAAGTTTGTTCGAGAATCAATTACTTCAACTGAATATTCAAGTGTTTCATTTTGAGTGTGAAATTGATCTTTTCTAGTCCAAAATTCAACATTTTGGTGGAAATTTGTCTTTTTAAATTGAAAATTCAATTTTTTTTTCTAGAAAATTATCTTTTTCCGGAAGGTAATATATTTCTTCAAAAATTCTTCTTTACGGTTAACAATTCAAGTTATGCATCCGAACATTTTTCATTGTAGTCGAACATTCATCTATTTTGGTTGAAAACTCTCATGTTTGGTTTAAAATTAATTTTTCAAGCCAAAAATGTCACTATTCCATTTTTGTTTGAAAATTTTTATTTTTATGGTTCGAATTTCAACAATTCTGTCGAATAATTGTATTTTTTTGTGGAAAATGAATGTTTTGTCAGAAATTGAACTATTCTAGTTAAATTTTTATCATTCCAGTTGAAAATTCGCTTTTCTGGTTTAAAATTCAACTACTTCAGTTAAACATTCACAATTTCATCTGATTATCCATCATTTTGTGTATAAATGTAATAATTTGTTTGTTATTTAGTTTTTTTTGTTTGTTGAAAGATAGGTTTTTTTGTCATAAGTTCTTTTTTTACTGGAATTTAATTTATTTAATTTATTTTCCATAGTTTCCGTAAAAATCCATTTGTTTAGTTAACATCCATTTTTTTCAATTTAAAATTCGGGTAATCAAATTTTCGTTGACAATTTATCTTTTTCAGTAAAAATTAATTTACCTGTTCGAAAACTCAACTCCTTCAGTTAAAGATTCTTTTTTTTTTTTTAGTACAAAACACTCATTCTTGGTTTATAATTGGTTTTTTAAATTAAAAATGTTACTGTTCCATTTTTGATTGAAAATATATATTTTTTGAAATATATTTGTTGTTAGAAATTATTTTTTTCATAGGAAAATGATTCTTTCTATTTGGAAATAACTCTTTTTGTTTAAATATTCATCATCATGGTTGGAAATTGAAGTGCTCCAGTTAAATATTTATCTTTTTCGTTCAAAATTTATCTTCTTGTTTTGAAATTTAACTGTTCTGGTTGAAGATTCATGATGTTATTTGAAAATTTATCACATTGGTTGTAAAATAGAGCATTTTTTTTGGAAATCCGTCTTTTTTTGTTATCGTTGATTGATTTTTTTTATTGTTACTTTAACTGTTCCAATTTTTGTAGAAAGAATTATATTTTTGTTGTTGAAAATTTGAGTATTCTTTCAAAAATTGATTTATATTGCAATGTTTCATTTGTTCTGTTGAAGAATGTATAGAATGAACGCCATGAATAAAAATAAATGTTTGTGTTCGGCGACAAATATAAATATGTTACTTCTAGTTGACCGGGAAAATTGAAAAACGACCTTGAAGAACCGGGAAATGACCGGGAATTTGAAGTAGTCCGCCGAATCGCCACCCTATTTGTAGAAGGAAGAATATATTTTCACCTGATATATATAGTAGAAATTCATGCTTTGCATTTTATTGCATCTATTGGTGTAAATTTTGGAGGGGTGGATCTTTCAACCCTTATAGATGTAGAATAAAGGTAAGAAAAGGAACAGTATCTACATTACGAAGTTTCTGTCATTCATCTTATATTCGAATTTTTTAAAATATCGAGTTGCGATATATATTCAAAAATACAATGAAATTCTCTTTACAGCATCAAATATCGTATTTTTTAATTCTAAATATTCTCGTTCAATCCTGCTGAAATATATTAATATAAAAAAAATTAGCATGATTTAGGATTCTGTAAATTAATTTTAGGGAAAAATACTTCTGCGTCCAAGTGTAAATTAAAAAGGTTTCGTCTGATAGCACTCGTTCGACAAGTCCAAGGGGAAATCCGAACACAAGGATTTATGAAACGATTGGTCTATAGAAATAACAATTTTCTCAAAGCTTTCCAAAAGACCACGTAGTATCGTTTGAATTCAGGTATGAGCATTTGTCTAGCAAAGAGTTAGCGATAGAGTTATAGGCTGTAAATGCCACTATAGCGGATCATTACATGAAATAAAAGGTTTGCCGACATTTTCAAAGATCAATTTAACATAGACTCGTTTTATTGTGGGCCCAACTATACATAAATCAGCAATGACTTATATTTATAATAAAGACCTATGACGTTTTCTAGCTCCACACTGCATCGAGCTTCAAATACATGAGAGCGTATTTACGTCAGAGTCTCTTAGCGCTCTCTGACTTTTCTATTCAAGGATTTCCAGGAAACTAAGAAATCTATATGATTCAAGTTGCGATTTAAGCCTTTCAGGGATTTCACAGACCTTAAAATCCTTAAAAAGTGAGGGAACAAAAAAATGGTAAGGGGAAATCAGTTAAAAAGTCAGTGAATTTTGAAAATGGGTGAGGGAATTTTTTGAAAAAACTCTGACCCATTGTCGATCATGGACCGAGCTTTATTGTTCATTGTGATTGATACGCTTTAATGTAAAATTCTTGTCTAAATTATTTTTTTTCCTACTGTGATCGATGTTTCATTCTTGTCACTGTTTTGACTGACTTGATTTTATTTTTCATTCTGATTATGGTGTAACGTACTTGTGTCTGTTAACCCGAGTTACCCTTTTTCCGTGTTATTTTTTGGGTTACTAGTTTACCTTAGGTATGTTAAAAAGTCAGGGATTTTAAAAAAAGGTCTGGGAAATTAAAAATGGAAATTCTGTGGCAACCCTGCCTTTGAATATTCACAGTTTCACGATTGATTGGCGAATCAAGTAGAATGTTATGAATCTAAATTTATAATTAAGATGATGAATTTCTCAACGAAAGGTTAACAATGTGTTGCGTGATTGAAACACTAGTTTTGCAGTCTACATGACTTTATATTTTCAGATTTATTCTTATGTTAATATCACTGATGCTTTTATTGTGGTCATTTTCTCGAATCTTGATAAACTAGAACACGCTGCGGAACTGTGTGTGCCAGACAAATGCAGTGAAAACAATTTTTGGCAACGGGAGGGAAACTAACGAATGACTTTTCTCAGGGTCGCGTTCCTATCGGTTCCGGAGGTGAAGAAATGACACTGTTCTCCTTGAATCCACCCACTTGGGCTAATATCGAATTGAACAACTTTATCGTTACGCCCCGTCTCGTCGTCCACAGTGTTAAAAATCAAACTCGTGAAATTCTCCTGAAAAGAAGTTGATCAATCGATGCTAACTAATGCCGTTTCTTACTAGTCGATACTTTCGTTTGACCTCTTTTCATCCTCGAGAATCTAGTTAAACGCATTTTTTCTCGTCTTTTCGTCAAAATCGACTATAGACATAACGACGGGAATAATTATTTATTTAATTTTTTCCCAGATTGAATCAGGATGTAATCTTTGCCCTCCCTTCACATTTCAAAAAAATTCACAATGCCCATGGCTGCCACTCAGTCACTTTTAGTCACTTTTTTATTCCATGTAACTTTTTAGTCACAAACAGTCACTATAAGTCACTTTATTCAAGAAATAGTCACAAGGTGGCGACTTGACCGAGAAACGACTGGGAATTTGATGAAAAACCGGGAATTTACTTGACTTAACCTAAACAATACAAAATTTTTACCGTAAAAATACGAGAAATAACCGCTTTCTTTCTATGAATTGGAAAGATATCTCATCATTTGATTTGAAGATTGTAATTTTTATTTAGTCTGATTCTGAAATATATCTATATACTTTATGAGAAAAAGGAATTTTGATTTTTTTTCCATCATAAGAAGAACTTTTTGCAAATTTATTGCTTATTGAGATTTATTAAGCTGACTGAAGTTGGATAACCGAATTGATGATGGCTCAAGCATACAAAAAGAATTATTTTCTCAACTTAAAAAAAAAAAAAAAAATGAATTTATCACGTTTTACTTGCTTCCTCTTCATTCATTTGACTTAAGACAAAGAGTTTCAGAAAATGATTAGGGTTTTTATTTTAGGGCAGGGACTTTCGGCTAACAAGGGGAACTCGTGTAATCTCATTTGAGTTGACCTTCGAAAACGGGCTGATTTAATAGTTCACATACACATATAAAAAACCCTGCAGCCGTTTTTTCCAGTGGGCCTCCGTTGAGGTGCAAAATGATTACAAAAATCTTATACTGCTTAGGGATTCCCCTAGTCATCGATCTAAGCGCGACTAGAATACCAGATCTGAGTGGCCTGGCGGTAACGTACTGGATTTGCGATCCGGCAGTCGCGGTTTCGATTCCTCGCGGAAACAATTTCTTTTCCTCCCATTTGCTTCTTATTTATTTATTAAATTTTTCTATATAATAAATGATAAACAAACAAACAAATGAAATTAAAAAAAGGTTTTCAGCGGAGAAAATTAAAATTCATTCAGGTACAGTAGCAAAGAAATAAAAAAAAAACATAAGCACTAATATAAAATTGAACTATATTTTTGAACGAGTATTCAAAAAGCCTTATCCTACTCATTAACAGTACAGTCAGAAGGGTGGTATTTATCGTAAAAACATTGAAAGCACAAATTTTTCGAGCATCAAGAACAAATGATGAATGGTGGTTGACCACAGTCGTGTTTGTTTTTCAAAATTGTCGAGGGTAAACACACTTGATTCACATTACGAAAAATTTTAATGAGTAACTGTTAATGAGTAGGATAAGGCTTTTTGAATACATCTTCAAAAATATTGTTCAATTTTATATTAGTGCTTATGTTTTTTTTTTTTTTTATTTCTTTGCTACTGTACCTGAATAAATCTTTATTTTCTCCGCTGAAAACCATTTTTTAATTTCATTTTTTTTGTTTGTTTATGACTTATTATAAAGAAAAATTCAATAAATGAATGAATACGAAGCAAATGGGAGAAAAAAAACTGCTCCCGCGAGGAATCGAAAACGCGCCTGCCGGATCGCTAAGCCAGTACGTTACCGCCAGGCCACTCAGGTCTATTAATCTAGTCGCTCTTAGATCAAAGACTAGCGGAATCTCTAAGTAGTAAGATTTTTATAATCATTTTGCACCTCAACGGAGGCCCATTGGAAAAAACGGCTACAGGATTTTTTATATGTTTATGTGAACTATTAAATCAGCCCGTTTTCGAAAGTTTCTATAATAATTATAATTTTGATTTAGAAGAGAGGAATTTAAAAAAATCGTTCCTCCTATTCAAAATTCGTCATAATTTTTAAGTTTCCTCTTCCTTATTTTAAATAAAGAAAGTACTTCAAGCAGTCTTTAGAGTAGAAGTAGTATTACAAAGAAGGAATCTTTCTGAATTGTGATAAAAAACTTGTTTACATTGTTCTTCACGAATTCATCCTTTTTTAGTTAGAAAATCAATTACTTGGTTCAAAGTTGAACTCTTTTGTTGAAAATTGGATTTTTCTGTTGAAGATGCAGTGTTTTAATTTAAACTTCACCTCTGGTTGAAAACATACATACTCTGTTAAAAATCACCTCATCTTTTTGGGTGAAAATTCAAGTATTTTAGTTAGTTACACATTCATTTTTTAATTGAAAATTAAACAATTTCTTCGAGAATTTGCTTACTTTGTGGGAAATTCGCATTTTTTGTATAATATTTACCCTGTATGTATAATATTAACCCTAATGGTTAAAAATTATTCTTTTTGGTATAAAAAAATCTATTGTAGTTGAAGATTCATGATTTTACCCGAAGATTCATCAGTTTGGTTGACAATTAATTTCTCTCCCTGGAAATTTTACTATTTTATTTTTAGTGAAAAACTGATCTTCTCTGGTTCAAAATTCGACAATTTGTATGGAGATTTGTATTATTGAATGGAAAATTGAATTATTTCGTTTAAAACTCTTATGTTTGTCTTTAAAATAATTTTTCATTTTCAAGATGTTACAATTCTATTTTTTGTTGAAAATCATTGTTTCAATAGTTTAAAATTCAAGGATTTTGTTGGAAAATGGTATTGTTTGGTTTAAAATCAATTTTTGGTCAAGAATTCAACTACTGCAGTTAAGCATTTATAATTTTATTTCAATGTTCCTCATTTTGTTTAGAAATGCAAGTTTTTTCAAAAGTAAATTTTTGTTTTTGTTGAATGTTAGTAGTTTTAGGTTATGAGTAATTTTTTTCAACTGGAAATTTAATGTATTCCGATTGGAAATTCCATACTTGCATTCTAAAGTTCATTTGTCTGGTTAAATATTTATCATTTTAGTTGAAAATTCATCTTCTTGGTTTGAAATTTAACTATTCCAGTTAAAGATTCAAAATGATATTAAAAAATTCATCACTTTTTTTGAAAAATAAAGTATTTTATTTGTATTTTGCAATTTTGGATCTGTTGTATTGAAAGCTGTTCAAAATGAACATCATGAGCTATAATAAATGTTTGCGTCCTGCGCCAAATATGAATATTTTACTTCTATTTGACTGGGGAAGTTGAAAAACTTGATCGAGAAATGACCGGGAATTGGAAACCGTCCGCTCAATCGACACGCTGAGTCACCATAAGTCACTGTTTTTACAGGAAAAAGTCATTTGAGATATTTTAAACCTTTCAGACTCCACCCCGTAATTACTGATAAATAATTTCTCTTTTTTATCGGCTTTTGAAATTATATTTAATATTGAAGTTGAAGTTACTTCAGTTCGTGATTTTGATGTTTTATAGCTCCTATCGCAAATCACTGTGGAATTCAAATATGGCATTTGGTTTAATGGTTTATTTAGCTTACCATAAACTGAATGAAAATTTTTCAATGATTTGTAAAATTCATTCTGGAAATTGTGACCATATGATGTCGACCCCCAAATGCAGCATTAGAATCTCATCTGATCTTGTCAATGCAAGCTAATGAAACATCTGAATAATTTTATCAAAATTTTCAAGGCAATAAGTGTTTCTATGAACATAACAGCCATTTTTTTGTTTGGGAAAAGGCACTTTTTGCCCCTTTTTTGTTCAGAGTTAGTCACTTTAAGTCTCTTTTTAGCTCTTTTTAGTCACTTTTTAGGGTACATAAGTCTGGATTAACCGTAGAAGATGTTAATTGGGGAACTTGTTTTCCTTTTTTTAAATTGAATGTTTATATATTTTTTTAAATTTAGACCTCAAAGCTTGATCCCTATACCTAAATTAAAATACAGTAAGTAAAGTATTCGTGTTTGAGGAAAAGGACTGCGCGCGTTCCTTTATGAAAATTGGGTTATAATTAAATTGGGCCAATTTCATATATTTTGTTGTCCTATATATCAATTAAGGCCAATTCAACCGAAACCCAACTGTAATATGAAACGTTTGGCATGCAGAGTCTCTGAACATTGTAGCTGCAATACTTTCTGCTCTTGAATAGACAGAAAAAAATAGGTAAAAATCCGAAACCGCAACATATGAAAGCCCTAATGCTATTCTGTTCAAAAACAAATTCATATTCGAGGTCAAAGCAATCATAAAAATTGTAAACGACAAAATAAAAAAATTCTTATCCTCAAACATCTACTCTAATGTTTAATGCAATTAAGCCTTGAAATGGATTTCAAAAATTCAAAATATAAATTTTTTCTACAATATGGACTTTTAACGGTTTGCGCTTGAGAAAGGTAGATGGCAGGAAAATAGAAGATTCAAGTAGTGTTAGAGTTAGAGCATCCACCGGTAACCAGGGAAGTCGATATAACCGTCTACGAACAATAACTTACAACTACTTCCTTCATACAATTTTTTTTCTACACGCAACTGCAAAGCATTCTCGTGCAGATGGCATAAAATGCGAAACTTGGAGTGGACGCCATGCTTTCACATATCCAGATGTGAATGCGGTTGTTAAATTAACATTGGCGAACGAAAAATGTTTGGATGATATAATATGCAGTGTAAACTTCACCATTAATGCATGTCGAATATGCAATGCAGACAAACAAAATATGCGTTGGTGAATGATTCTTTAAGATTCTGTATATTTTAAACATATAGAGAGTGTCTTTTAAATACTGTAATGTCATTGATATGAAGGATGTGAAGATGAAAAAAGAAACATAAGTATACCCTTGTTGTTTGTAGTTTTTAGACCACAACTTTGCTTGTAGCCCGAGAAAAATCCGCCTAACGCTTTATTTCCGTTAACATGTACTGATAAGATATGCAAACGTGAATCTGTTTCTCTATATCAGGAAATTCTCATATTTACGTGTATCGACAGTCAAGGATACAGTGTTGCCAGGTTTCAGACTGAATAGCTGGCCCGTCAATCTTGAAAAAAAATTATAATTTAAAACGAATCGTTGTTGAACACTTTCTGCATTGGGTGAATTTTGCTTTGGGAGACATATTTCACAGCATAAATATTGGAGATTAAAACTTTCTTTTTTCTTTCGATGGCAAGGATTGCCTTTCACTGCTTTAATTTAACAATTCTGAATTTTTGTGTTAAAGTTAGCAATTTCCTCTGGTGAACCTTGTTGAAAACAATTCGAGGCACTTTGTATTGTAAATACAACAGTGATGTTTATAATCTTATCAGCAACTTCCAACTTTCTTTTGTGAATACTTTATCAGTTTCGACAGCATTTGAAGCAATAATGAAAACTTTTGTTTTTCTAGTTTGGAAAACTTCAAGTTTCAGTTGTGTAAAGATTAAATGATTAAATTTCCGCAATTGAGAGACTAATCATGTAATAATGGAATAGAAGGCAATGCATATTTGAATGAATTAATTACTCTGAAGCTTCACCGAATTAACATAACTTTGCAAATTAATTTAGAAATTCTTTAGATTAGTTGAAGCTTCACCAAATGGACATAAATTTGCGAATTAATTTACAAATTCTGTGATGCCTCTCGGTGGCAAATGTTTTTGTTAAGATAGTAATTTGACTAATTTAAATCCAATGATCGAGTGCTTGGGAAACCGAATAAGTGGAGCACGTTCACAACACGGTTCAAGGCCACGTAGTCGAGGCTCCTTACAGGAACCGATGCCAAAGCTTCGAATTAAATGGTACAGAGAGGTCTTGCTCTTATTGTTAATCTTACCTAAGAGCCCCTCGTTCTTTCACCTATTTGCTATTCTTTTGTAGCAGATGCTAAGAAAAGGATTCGTTTGATACAATTTTTTAGACGACCTTGAGAATTTTCTAGGGTTGCCATTGGGCCAAAATACGACCGGCTTTGAAGGTATTTCCATTCTAAAAGGTGGCAAAACTAATTGTGTCTGGTAAAAGTGTCCAAAGACTTTGGAATCTCTCATAAGACTGGACTCTCCAGAGATATTTTCATAATTGTAATTATTCCTTGAGTAGTTTTATGTCCCCTGAAGAGAATGCTTGTAGATATAAATTTAAAAAAAAAGTAAATCGTTCATCGACCAAATTTTATCTAGAGGATCTTCGATTTCCAGCTCTGAAACTAACGAATAGCTATTACGGACACAATGATGACGTAAACCTCCAAGAAAATCTTGAAAAAGATTTAAAAACTTGACACCTGGATGAGTAATTTGACTTCCTTTTCTGAATATAACAGCATAGTTAGTATAATTTTTTTCTCAGCGGGTTCTTGATAAACGATCACCAGAACTGCAAAGTTTCAAGTTTTCAAAAAATGTTGATCTACTCTGTTTATGAAATATTATGTTATTTCATTGTAATTTGGAGCATCCATGACAAAGGATTTTATGATTGTTGATACTCTTGTTAACAACATTGAGACAAATCGGATGGAGTAAATTGAGTAAATCTACATTCTGCCTTCCCAACCCGCATAACTCCGAACGTCTTGCAAACCTTTTCTGGCAAACGTTGAAACGTTTGTAAATTTTGGTGAAAACAACGTTTTCAAAACAATCGATACTTCCACACATATTTGATACTTTGGCTGAACAAAACTATTTATAAACGTTTGGTAAACGTTAGACCAAGCAAAATTTGAGCAGATTAAATTTCCAAACGTTTATCCAACGTTTGAAAAATGTTTGTGAAACGATTGAAGAAGGTTTGAAGAACGTTGGATTGAAAAATAAACCTTTCTATTAGTAGCTCATGTACTTTTAATGGTATTTACTATTTAGACCATACCCTTATTTCTAATGATAACTTTTTTGTGTCTTTTCTTATAAATATATGTTTGAAAATCGTATACATAGTAATCACCAAAGTTCCCTGCTTCTTGTGAGAAAGATCACGCCATCCTAAGGATAAATTTGTTGATCAAACGTTTTCCAAACGTTGGGAATACGGTCGTAATTTCGATCGTTCAAAATTTTACTTAACGTCTCGCAAACTTCTTTAAACGTTTTGAAAACGTTTGAAATACGTGTTGAATTTGTAGTCAGTCAAAGTTTATTGGTCAAACGTTTTGAAAACTTGTTTGAAAAATTTGTTCACTTGATTCTCATAAATTAGCGTAAGTATCCAACGTTTCCAGAACGTTTTTCTTGACAAAAAATCGAAACATTTTTGGTTTGCCAGAAAACGTTTCAAAAACGTTCGAGTGTTATCCGGGAAACAGAAAATAATAAAAAATGCCTTCCTTTCTGATTATGTTTATATACAAATACTGTAAAGTATACGTAAAATAAGTTTCATAAACCTAAAAGGTAAGAAATGCATTTATTTATTATTTTTTTTTTAATTTCATTAGGTAACAGGTGACTCATATCGTTTCGAAATCGTGTGCTTAAGAATGCTTTCTCCAAACTCTCAAAGTCTTCAAAGTCTAAATCTAAAGGCTGTGGCTTACTTTTCCTTTCGTCCTCAGCCTAGCCAAATGTCTCATTCTGAGTTCCGTGGCTACAATCGATCTTTTTTCCCTCCGCGCCATCCCTCCTCAAGTTTTGCTTATCCCTGTGTATACTTTCTCTTCCATGTCTCATAGGGGTCATAAGTAACGATGGCAAATGGTTGAGAGGGAATAATGGACTCAAACCTATCCAACATGGCAACATGATACCAATGCTATTTTATCAAATTAAATGACGCCTTTCAGCCGAGATAGAAAATGTGACCTTACGTAATCAGGATATTTTCTTATCAATTTCTCTTATCTAAATCGAAATTTGTATTCGCGAAGAAACAATCGCAGAACAATTGGCTGATGAAATGTTCTTCTTTGGAATGTTCGAGGTTCCAGCACTATTTTGTAGTAGACTTATAACGGGCTGATTCTGAAAATAGATTCTCTCTAACAAGCAAAGCATTATTTGCCTTTTATGAGAGTAATTTTGGTATTAGAACGGTTAGAGAAAATAATATGCATTAGAGATTTATTTTTAAGCGTATTGAAGGGAATGGTTGGTTTCATGGCGTCCTTATGACAACAGTTTTCGTTCCATTTCCAAGCAAGAAAAACATTGCCTAGCAACTGCGCATGATAGTGTGAGTAAGCAGAGGCGCATGCATATTGTATAATACTCATGTGTGAGTAGCGACACGGGAGCAGAAGTTACTTTGCTGAATGTTCCTCGACAGAGTCGCTATCTGTTGGAATTTTTGTAAATGAACATCGAGTGAACGGTCGGTCTACAGGTGGCGCCTTTATGCTGGAAACCGTCTAAAATTAAAATCCATAGGATTTTTAATATTTATTGAGAAATGAAACACTTTATTGTTGATAAAGTTGCGTACCTACATAGAAAGATAATTCATTGGTTCTTTATTCGAAAGTCATACTATAGCAGACTGTGATTTTTAATTCCAGGTTTTTTCCAATTCAATCTTCGCAAAAGTTAATAACTCTGGAATTAGAAATAAATATTCTTATAAGTTTGTGAAGTTTCTTTAAACGAGATTCTAATAAAGTTTTTATTTTATTCACAGTGTATAGACTTCGTGAAAGCAGGAGCTGAACAGGGCCTTACTCCCTCGGACGTCGTTTTGGCGGCAGACATCACCTTCTCGTGTGTTGCAGATCCGCAAGCTGCAAAAGAAGTAAGTAGCAAAAGTCATACTTCCAGGGTGACGACTCGACCGGGAAATGACCAGGAATTCAATTAAAAAACCAGGAATTGATTCGACTCAACCTAAACTCTTAAAAATTCTACCGAAAAAAATGCGAGAAATGACCACTTTCTTTTTATGAATCAAAAAGATATCTTTATCATTTGATTTAAAGAATGTAACGTTCCTTTAATCTGATTTTCAAAATATTTAAATACATCTTTACTTCATGAGAGGAAGAATTTTTGTTTTTTTCCATTATGAAAAAAAAACTTTTTGCAAATTTGTTGCTCTGTGAGATTTTTTTAGCTGACCTAAATTTGATGATCGAATTGATGGTAGCCCAAACATAAATAAAGAATCATTATCTAAGTTTTTGCAAAAAAATATATTTATCACGTTTTATTCGATTTCCTCATTTATCTGACTTGGAAAAAAGAATTTCAGAAAATAATTCTAGTTTTCATTTTAGGGCAGGGAGATTCAGTGAGGAAGTATAATTTCACTTGGAACAGGGAAGTTTTCTTATTATTCAGATTTAGAAGAGAGAAATTTAAAAAAATCTCCGGTTCAAAATTTGTCACAATTTTCCCTCTTTTTCTCTTAAAATGAAGAAAGTACTTGAAGCAGTCTTTAGAGTAAAATTAGTATTCCGAAGAAGACATTTTTCTGAATTATGATAGAAAACTTGTTTATATTGGTCATTGCAGATTCATCCTTTTTTGGTTGAAGAATACTACTTATTCAAAATGTAAACTTGTTCGTTGAGAGTTCTATTTTTATGTTAAAGTAGCATTATTTCGATTCAAAATTCACCTCTGGTTGAAATTGTAACAGAAATCAGGTCATCTTTCTTTCGTGAAAATTCAAGTATTAAGTTGAACATTGATTTTTAAATTTGAAAATTAAACTATTTCTTTGAGGATTTATGTTTTTCGTGGAAATTTTTCCTTTTTTGTAGAAAATTAATCCATATGGTCAAAAATTCATCTTTTTCCCCTAAACTATATCTATTCATTTGAAGATTCAACATTATACCTGAAAATTCATCAGTTTAGTTGAAAATCAATTTCTACAACTGAAAATTTAACCGTTTCATTTTCAATGGAAAATTGATCTTTTCTAGTTCAAAATTCGAGAATTTGATGAAAATTTGCCTTTTTGAATTGAAAATTGAATTATTTCGTTGAAACTTCACATATTTTGTTAAAAAGTCGATTTTTTGGTAGAAAATGATCTTTTCCTTCAGAAGTTAATCTCCTTCCTCAGAAATGCGTCTTTACGGTTTACAATTCAAGTTATACAGTTAAACATTCTTCATTTAAGCCGAAAATTAATCTAGTTATAAGCTCTTATGTTTGGTTAAAAATTAATTTTTTGTCAAAAATTGAATTATTCTAGTACAATGGTCATCATTTCAGTTAAAAATTAATCTTCCTGGTTTGAAATTCAACTAATTCAGTTAAATATTTACAATTTTATTTGATTCTTCATCATTTTGTGTGAAAATGTAATAATTTGTTCGACAGTTAGTTTTTTTTGTTTGTTGAAAGTTAGTTTCTTGCGTCATAAGTAATTTTTTTCAACGGAGATCTTAACTCATTCCTATTTAAAATTCCATGGTTTCAGTGAAAAATTCATTTGTTTAGTTAAACATCCATTTTTTTCCTTTTATAATTTGAATATTCAGATTTTTGTTGACAATTCATCTCTTTCAGTAAAAGTTAATTTATCTATTTAAAACTTAACTCCTTCATGAAGATTCTTCGTTTTTCAAGGGAACCTTCTGGTCAGCTAATTTTTGTTTCGGTTGATACTTTACTCAATGATAGACACCTACTAGAGGGTTCCTGTGAAAAATCAAGAAGGCGCAATTTTGCACCATTTTCGAGAAAAATGCATTTGAAGAGTTGCGAGCGGATGGTAGCTGAGCTAGCGTGAATGTATTTTCAAGCACGTGGTAGCTCACCTGGTAAAGCGTTTGGCTGATAGTCGCAAGGTTGCACGCTCGATTCTCGCTCCCTGCACTTTTTTTTCAATGCAAAACTGTTTATTTATTCATTTCTTGATAATTTTTAATGAAATTATAATTTTTATTGATTGTTTAATGATTTTTTGAATGTAAAACTCTGCTTTAACTTTTTTTTATCACTTGTTTTGAAAGTTGTGTATTTTCTCTTAAATTAATAATTATTTAATTATTTCTAGTATTTAAATTTTTGATTCAAATAATTCTATCGATACTTGCCGTAGAAGCAAGGCGATTCTACGTAATCTTGATGATAAAAATGTATAATAATTATTCAGAATAAATGTTAATGAAAGTTAATAAATGTTTAGAAGATAATTGACTATTATTCCTGTGTTTCTTTTTTTTTTTTTTTTTTGGTAATTTGTATAAAACATCTTGATTCCGTGCAATTTTAGTTTGAAACACTAATTTTCTAATTTTAATTAAAATTCAAATGCTACAAATAATCAAATAATCAATAATTTGAAAGAAAATACACAACTTTCCAAACGAAGGATAATAAAAAGTAAACAGAGTTTTAATTTAAACAAATTTATAAACAATTATTGCATTCAAAAAAAGGTGCAGGCAGCGAGAATCGAGCGTGCAACCTTGCGACTATCAGCCAAACGCTTTACCAGGTGAGCTACCAGGTGCTTGAAATTACATTTACGCTGGCTCAACGACCATACGTTAGCAACTATTCAAATGCTTTTTTCTCGAAAAAGGTCAAAAATTGCGCCTTCCTGATTTTTCTCAGAAAACTTCTAGTAGGTGTCTATCACTGAGGAGAGTATCGACCAAAACAAAAATTAGGTGACCTGAAGGTCCCCTTGTTAGTATGAAACTCTTTTGCTGGGTTTCGAATTGTTTTTATGAACCTTAAATGTTACTGTTCCATTTTTCGTTGGAAATAATTATTTTTTTAATTCGAAATTCGAGTATTTTGGTGAAACATTGTATTTTTCTTTGGAAAATTATTCTTTCTATTTGAAAATTAATCTTCTTGTTCGAATATTCACATTCATTGTGGAAAATCGAAGTGCTCCATTTAATTATTTATCTTTTTATTTGAATATTCATCTGCTTGATTAAAAAATGAACTTATAGTTGTCAATCCTTTTTTTTTGGTATCTTGAATTGATCTTTCTTAATTGTGAGTTTAACTGTTTCAATTTTTGTAGATAAAAAAGGGATGATATTTTTTTGTTGAAAATTTGAGTGTTTTTTTTCAAAATTGATTTATTCTGCAATGTTTGATCTGTTGTGTTAAATGATGTTTAGAATGAACGTCACGAATAAAAATTTTTTTTCGCGTTTTGCGACCGTGAATGACCAGGAATGACCTGGAATTTGAAACCGTCCACCGAATCGCCACTCTGACTTTGTCCATAGTTGATAATAATAAATTTTGTAAGTCAGTAAGCAAAAGTATTGACAGTGAAAAAATTATGTAAAAATTAAAAGTCAAGGAAACAGTACCTATACTGTGAAGCATATTCCAAAATCCTTTGCACTTTCTTATGGACATTTACATAAAAACATAAGAAGAAGAATCTTTCCTCAATGTTGAGAAAGATAAAATCAGGCTAATTAAAAATATTGATTTTAGATGGTCTTTGGCAATTGCGGTGTCCTATCAGAGATGTCACCTGACAAAGGTTACGTAGAAATGACAGGAATTGATGCTGAGACTTCTAAAGACATCGCTGAGGCGATAAATGCAAAAGGTGGCCGATACCTGGAAGCTCAGGTGCAAGGCAGCAAAACTCAGGCACAAGAAGGCACTCTCGTTATACTTGCAGCCGGGGATCGGACACTTTTTGATGATTGTCAGAGTTGTTTTGAAGCTATGGGAAAGAGCAGTTTCTACCTTGGGGAAGTCGGCAACGCATCTAAAATGAATCTTGTTCTGCAGCTAATGGCCGGAGTCACATTGGCAGGTTTAGCAGAGAGTATGGCTCTTGCTGATCGAGCAGGCCTTCAACAGAAGGACGTTCTAGAGCTTCTGGAACTCACGTCCTTGGCTTGTCCAGCTATTCTTGAAAAGGGAAAAGGTAAAGTTGATGTTATGCTTTTTCTCAAACTCACTACAATTCCACGCATTGCAGCTTTAGCTTTTTACTGTCTGGAAAATAATTTGTTACGAACGTTATAGACGTTTTTTTTACGCAGTGTAATGCTTACCTCCTGCAAGCAATCGGAAGTGGGTATATTTTCTGATAATAAAAGAAAAATGTAACGCGTACGCTTATGGCACTTGTCAATTTTAAATGTGTTCTCCTTGAAAAGCGGTTTTTCGAAATTTCAACTAGTTTTTTCAACTTGGGAGAGATTGTTATGGGCTTTAAATGTCAGGAACTTATTGGGGCATGCATATTTACTTAACCTAATGCACCGAAGAGATGGTTTATTTTCTGATACACGTACATAATCATTTCAAACATCAGAGTTCAATTCATTTGAAGTTTTAGGTTCGGCATAACATTCGAAGAGTAATCAAATTATTTTTATAAGATCAAAATTTTATATTTTATCTTGAATTGAATCTTTATGAGGAGGAAGCGAACAGAACCTCGTAAACCTACTGGGAGAAAAAAAAGAGAAAGTTATGCGAATTATTTAATAATTACTTTTTTTTATATAATAGTGATAAAAAATAATAAAAAAAGGTGTATGCCCCATAGACAATGCATTTCTGAATGTAGTCTGTCTCTTTTCGACATGCTAAATTTATGCAGTTTGGTTCACTTACTTCTCATTTCTTAACTGCGGTTAGAACGTCGGATACCGACAAATTATAGGTTAAATAACAAGTGGAAAGAATTAATCACATTTTAGATAAAACTGTTGCTTACAAGTTTGTCTTTCACAATTCCTAGACACCAAAAACAATGCCTAATGATAAGTGGTATTCTATGACGTAATGACTTACCGACCGTACAAATGTATTATTTGCCGTCTTCTTATTGTTCAATTAAATACAATTTCGCTATAAAATTTCGGGAAAAGAAAGAGAATTTGTATTAGCCCACCGTTTAAGTTTGAATATTCAAAGTAGAATTTACTTAGTAAAAGTTTCTCATGCTCATATTAGAGCCGTCGTCGAATTAGACAGAAGTGCCATCTGTCTTTAATGGAAATCCTAGGAACATTTCTGGATAAAAACTCTTCCTGTATAAGTACAAACTGTAAGGACTCGGATAGCTATGGATTGTTATATTTAAAAATTTCAAGGCGATATTTCTTATAGTTTAAAAATAACGAGACAAAAAAATACATTGGGCACAATCGGCTATTCGTGATAATGTAACATTTACCCTTAAAGTTTCACCATCTGAAAATTTTTAACTTTAACTGAGCAAACTTTACTTGGCTTTGAGTAAAGTTTTTTCTTATTTCAAGATTTAATTCTAGAATTTAGATACTGCAACGTTACTCTAGCCTAGGAAAATTCGACTAAATTTAATACCCACAAATCATTATTACATTATTACATTACCTTATTATTGGTAAACATTCGTTCAGTTTGAAACCATAAACCAATAAAGTTGAAACCTCCAAAATTTACAATGATTTACTCCGAATTGGTTAACTTTTATAATGATCAAACTCATTTTCTGTGAATTTAACAATTTAACGTCCCGAATATGAGTTTTTCTTTGTTTGAACTGAAAATTGACATTTCCTCGCTATCCGCACCGAGCCTGTTCCAATTTTAGGTGCTTGTCGCATTCTGTTCCATGGAACTGGATATTTTTTTTGTAGTACACTTTGGCCTCAATGCAGAAACACTAACTACAGCTCAGAAGTAGACTTTCGTTTTATCTTTAAATTTTGATTTTACAGAATGTTTTTTCGCTCTTCTGAAGCATGCCGATTTTGCTGATTTTTAAGTTCTGTGCTGAAACCCTTTATAAGTACTGTTAGAAACAGCCATCTTCATTATTTACATTAATTGTCATCAAAAATTGTTTTTCATTGCTCAGATTTTTCGCTCGATGCAAGTGTATGCATACATTTGTCTCTTAAAGAATGCATCAACTAACAGAAAAAAAACATGTTATAAGGGGGTAATATTTCTCTAGTATTTTCCTCTACTCTTCTAATTTTACCGATAGTTCATCTAATCTGAAATCCTTGCAAATTTAGAAGAGGATGTGGCGAGATAGACACATATTGCGTCAAACAATAATGTCTTATCTGATAGATCATAATTGGGTTCATATTTGAGTTTCTTTGTTCTTAATGTACAAGTATCGTCATATATATTTCTCACGTCTTAAGTGTCGCCAGATAATTATAATGACATGATATAATGATTCATTAAAATGACACGATACTCATACTTCAAGTTCTAAATCTAACCCAAGAATGCTAATCTTATTTATTGAGAGGTTAAATCTTTATCGAAGAAGCCGTTTTTTCTGGAAATAAACTCACTATCAGGCACAATAACATTTCACGATAAGTTTAATGTCTCTTATTACTCTATATGCAAAATTCGAGCTGGTCCGTCTGGTCTATTATCCCATTCTCATTATATGCAAGGTAGGCAACTATCCGCACGACAAATACGGGACACCGGAAGCTTACAATCGATTACCCTTTTTTTAGGGAAGATTTCAGGATATTACAGAAAAACATACGCTTCGATAAATAGGATTGATTTATTATGCATGTCCTTTTGTGTTTTGTCGTTTGAAATCATACTTTTCTATACCGTGCAATTTTATTTATTAAGTCGGTTTATACTTCCTTATGCACGCGTAATATGAATTTCAAAAGTTATATTTATAACATTTTTTCCAAGAAGAGTAGTAAATGTGGTACTTTTTATTTGTTCTTTTAGCGACTTTCAAATAGGAGTTCAATTTTTGAGTCATCCATCCAAGTACTAACCTCGTTCAACGCTGCTTAACTTCAGTGATAGGACGGGAATTGGTTTTTTGAGTGTGGCATTACACTTAAGAAATAAAACTGAGCCGTTCTCCAGAAAAACCACCCTTACGAATCGTTTGCAATAATGGAATGAAATTTGATATGACGGTTGTAAAGAGTTTTCTCTTTCTAAAAAGAATTTTTTCTAAATTAAATCTGCAAAATTATGATTTTTTCATAACAATTATTTAAACAAATTCGATTATTTATAACTTCTAGACCTCCGATCGTATTTAAATTTTAACACAATGTAGTATGAACACTTTATTCTGTTCTCAAAGAAGAAAGAATGGCTAATTCTCACTCTGACAGTATTAAAGAAAAGTTTTTGTCGCGGGCGTCGCGGAACAATTGTCGCCTCGAACGGCGCGCTCGGCGCATGCGGCTTACACTACAAATGCGATTGTTCATACTTATTTGTTTGTACTGATACGAAAAATTTTCGATGAATTCTAATGTGTAATATTTTTGTTATTCAGATGAAAATGAATGATTCCTGAGAAAGGAAAAATTTTCGATGCATGGATATGCCAAATAAGTGAATTTGTTTATAAAAATTGTTGATAACAATGACAAATAATGTTTTATGGAACTCTTATGTGTAATATTCTTGTTCTTGAGATGAAAATTAATTATTCGACAGAAAGAAAATTTTTCGAAGTACAGATATGCCAAATAAGTGAATTCCTTTATAAAAATTGTTTAAACTATTATTTATTATTGTTATTTGAAGCTTGTTCACAATAAAAAATTGATTCTCTATATTTTTACAACAAACTTCATGTAAGTATTACATTCGAAATCCGAAAATGCAACAGTGAACAGTTATATCCATTTATTTGTTTATAAAAATTAACAAAATACAGGATATTTATCTACAAGTTACATTTTTATTAGGCAAAAAAGTATCTTTTCTAATTCCAAACCTTTGTGAAGAAATATTGATGAATGGGGCTGAGTAAATATCGCGAATATAAGAAATTGCAAATTTCAAGTTGAATAACAAATAATTAAATAGCAAATTCAAGAAAAGTGCAACTCTACGTTGAAGTACGATCTTCCATGAGTATTTAAAGAAAAAAAGCTCTGATCCGTTGAAAATTGAGGTGTCAGCTGATTTCTGTCCCAATTAAGTGCTTTTTTCCCCACTTTGCGCCGTTCGAGGCAACAATTATTATTACGCGCCGCCCGCGACAAAAATTTTTTTTATACTGTCAAAGTGAGAATTACCAATTTTTCCTTCTTTGAGAACAGAATAAAGTGTTCATACTACATTGTGTTAAAATTTCATTACGATCGGAGCCCTAGAAATTATGAATAATCTAATTTGTTTAAATAATTGTTATGAAAAAATTTTAATTTTGCAAATTTAATTCAGGAAAAATTCTTATTAGAAAGAGAAAACTCTTCACAACTGTCATACTAAATTTCATTCGATTATTGCAAACGAATCGTAAGTTATTAATTTTTCTATTAAAAGTTGCAAAAATCATTATTTTAAAGAATAATGAAAACGGTTCAAAGAGTTTTTTTTTGTAATGCTATTATGTACAGATTTTCCTAATTGTTGTCACTTTTTAAAAAATCATAAAAATTTCATGGGCACAGTTGACGTGTCCTGACCTACTTGTTACCCATTCCTAAGGGGTTAGGTATACTTGCAAGCCAAAAAAAAAATAAAATTTTAAGAATTTTTTCAAGGAAATTGGTTAATTTTTTATCGTCAAATGTTTACAGTTCGAATAATACATATTTCAAAAAGTTAAAAAAATTCGTATGCAAAAATATTATTAAATAACTAAGTTATAGCCAATCTGCCAGAGGTCTGAATAAAAAAGTTGTTTTGCGGTGCGCTACGTAACTCATGACTGAATCATGGAAACAAAAAAAAAAAAAAAACCAGAAACATTAGTTTAAAAACTATTATTTTAATAAAAAATGGAAGGCTGAACAATAAAGTCAGTTGGAAGGAAAAAAGAGAAATATGTACAATTCATTTTACAGTAAGTGAAGTGTATTATTTAATTATATTAATAAGTTTTGCACTCGATATGTCATTATTTAATTATAGTAACAAAATTAAAAAAAAAAAAATTAACGTTCAATTTCGTTTCTTGTTATTTACTATGACAACAAAAAATCAGGGAAATTTTGCATGGGTCAATTGTGGCAACCCTGTCAATTGTAAGCACTGTAAAATACATATTATTATGATCTATAGGTTTCGCATTTTCTCCCTTAAAGCAAATTAGTTTATTTCAAGCAACCACATGCAGTTAACCAAACGATTGTACTGAATGCAAAATTTTATTCTGGATACATTAATAAATTTACGACGAATTGTGAGAATGGTTACCGTTATTTTGATTAAATTTCAAATTCTATTTCAAGAATATTGTTTCTAAACACGTCAACATCAAATTGTAAAAGTTGTAGCAGTTATTTGATGAAATAACAGATCTTGCTGAACTCTGACTTAAATAAATATAAATTGAATATGTTTTGTTTGGCGAATAAATAAATATTAGGAGATATTTCTCATTAAAAATAATATCCATAAAAAAACTGTTAAATTTTTCTCTGTTTAAACAAATTCGATTATTTTGGGTTCTAGCAATAATCGAAGGAGGTTTTCCAACGCAACTGCCACTTCAGCACATGCAGAAGGACCTGAGGTTGTCGTTAGGTATGAGCGATCAGTTGGAGCAGCCTCTTCCTTTAGCCGCTGCCGCAAACGAAGTTTACAAACATGCGAAGCGCCTCGGTTACGGGGAACACGACGCCTCAGCGGTGTACATTAGAGCCAGGTTCTAACGGGATCTTCAGCTGTTTGTGGCCAAGTTTTTGCTATATCATATTTATTGCAATACCTAAACTCGTTAACGGACGATATCGGAAAAAGTAATTAATGTTATCGTCAAAGAGGTCCAGGAGGCGACTTGATGATGCATAACGTTCTATGCATGTGTGCGTGCGCGTGTGTAGAAAAACAAGTATGAGAGTGCGTGTGCCCGCGTCCATCATAGTTCGCTTTCTTGGCTTTTCACTTGCTGGAATCGTTCAACCCAAAGTGACAATAATAAGAAGGTCGGGAAAAAGAAAGAATGATAAACGTTCGAGGTGATTGCTATCGCATACACGCGCGCACCTTTCTGTTTCATTGTAATAATGACTCTAAAATTTCGAGAATATTGTCTTTCACACAGCAGCATTTTTGTGATATTTGAGTTTTTTTTTTTTTTTTTTTATTGAACCGTAGCAGAATTTCAAATCAATTCGTAAATCAAAGGAATCAGAATAGGAAAGTTTTGAGAAGTGGACTTAACTTTAATGTCTGAAAGGCGAAATGATCCAACTAAGAGATTGCGAATGGGAAAGATGACTTTGATTTTCGTAACTGGTGTACGCTTCCTGGTGCAATTTTATAAGGACATTGACGAGATTTAGCACATAGTGGATAGCATTGACCAACATAAACTACCTTTGTGCTCGACATCACGATGTAGTAAAGAAAATTATGTATTTTTATTTCCGGCACCGATTAAAAATAGCTGCAAGAAATTGCGCAAATAATATTTTGTAAAAAATAATTGCGGACGTTATGCGACGTCAACCCGTATGACATCTTCTACGAAGATGAGTCGATTAATGAATTTTTGAGGGTCATATGATTTCGTGTGTGATGTTTTGAATTTTAATGTTGACTCGACACTGGACGAGAACCCATTTAGTTTTAATTAAGAATAAATAAATTAACATCTCTAATTTGGATCACCAGCAGTTTTTCGATTACAATTATCCGTATAGGGTACTGATATCCTCTTTTGAATATTTTATCCATAAGAAATTGTATTATTTCTGCGTTCTTATAGCGATGTTGTAAAATTGACTTGAAATTGGGAAGCTTTTTTTGAATCTACAAAAATTTAATTTTATCTTTTCTGAGTCCAGTTTGCCTTCCATTTATTGAAGGATTTTTGTAATGTTTTACGAATAGTTTATTTTGATTTTCTAAGATACCACATAATGTTTAAAGATCGCAATTTCATTTTAACTTTGCAACATCCTTAGTATCCAATCTTGTTTTTAAAAACATGTGACCAGAAGAATTTGTTCGTTTATAAGCGCGATGGATGATTTTTCACTGTCAGCGGCGAACGTATTGCATGCCTTGCGATCATTGGAGAGCCGCGTATTCTTGGAACGATTTTCGCGGTAAAAACGTTAGAGCTAGCTCGAAAGTTCCTAGGGGAATGTAGTTTACATTTCCGTCTCTTGGGTACCACGATGAAGGGTCGAGCGAGTCTCCTTGAAGATGCGATGCCGAGCGCGTCGACTCCGTAAAAGGTATACATAGAAGATAGCATAATTGACACAAATACACACGCACGCACGCAGACTACCGGCTACGCGCCATATCATAACTGTATGTAACTAAAGTACGCAAAATTGACGCAGTTTATTCAAAATAACAATTAAGTGACCCGCTGTAAATTTAGAATAATAATGACAAAACAAAAAGCGGCAGAGCAAAAAAATTATAAATTTCAGATAACCATATTGAATCATATAAATAGCTGTAACACATGTGAGTGGAAATGGAATGAAAAAAGGGAGAAAGAGAGAAAGAGAGGGAGAGAAAGATATAGATAGGTAAGCGTGTATGCGGGTGAGAGTCATGTATGCGTTACGTCAGTTGCATCTGCGATACGCGTTGTATATGTTTTGTCACAAGATACATTGGTTTTTGAATAAATATCTATTTGAATTATAACCCCCTGTATCTCATCATTGAGAAGCCTTGTCCCAGAATAATAAGCAGGGAGAAAGTAATAGTGATAATGAGAGTTCGAAAAATATAATTGCATTTTAGAAGAATTTAGAGTTTCGTCAAAAAGATGTATTTTATGTTTTAGTCAAGACATTTTTCTGACGCTGTATCAAAAATAAAATTGAAAGTTATTCATATAGTATAAAGCTTAAGATCGAATATAAAATGTGATGGTTGCATGAATTTTAGATAATATATTTTCTAAATACTGCATAAGAATCTAAGAATTGTAGCTCTTTAAAAATTTGAATACTTAAATTCTGAGAAAACGAATTACAAAAAGAAGTGAAAACCTATTTAGACAACTATGTGAGACCAATGAAAATAATTGTGTACAATAGCCTTATTAACGAAGCATTTGGCTGACAGCTGTCAAAAATATTGATTTCCTGTTTCTAACAGGTACATCATTCCAAATTGTTTCCTCGTTTTTCTGCAAAAATAAAAAATTAGTACTTTTGAGCTTTACAAAAAATGTAAAGTTATTTTTAGATACCTAACTACCTATAATACTTACAAATTTTCAGAAATAGAATTAATTCAAATGTGCTTCTCTTTTGCAGACAGCAATTTTTCATCATGCAGAATTTCCAATAACAATAAATTAAAACGAAGTTTGATGACATGTGCAAACAAATTAAGGAAAAAAAATTCTTTAAATCTAACTATGAAAGTTCTTACTTAAGAACAAGATTTTAAATTGGATTTTATTTGATTGCGACAGAACAGTAATTATTATATAACATTATAGTAAAAGTCTTAGTAAAAATCAAAAACTTTCAAAATGAAACCATTTAAGAAATAAATGTTCAAAAGCTTTAACAATTTCTGTTGGAACATTTTTGCAAATAAAATACGTTAATGTGCGAGTTCAAATTTGGATAGCCAAAGATTTGAACAAAGACATTAACAGAAGACTCAAATTCCTAATTGTGTAATCTGGAATTTTAATTTTAATTATTCCCACATGAAGTACCCTGGCAAAAATGGGGGATAGAAATTAATCCCGAGTCTTCCCGAATCATTCCTTAATCTGTATCCGAAACAATTCAAAAAAAGTTCCTAATTTCATTCGAACTAAATCGTTTCGAAATTGAATCATAATCAATCCTAACCAAACTTCCAATCTAAATTAATCTGAACTCGAATTGATCCAAACGGTCCGAGTTCGAAAATTAAGGATTATTCTGAATTGGTTTGGATTTCTTCGGCTTGTTTCGGATACGGATCATTCGGAATGGATTCCTATCACATACTTTCGCCAGGGTACGTGCTGCCTACCATTTTGTTGCCTTTTTTTTAATAACGGATGAGAGGAAATAATTTATTTTCGTTTAATATTTTTGTTGTCTTTATGAACGTATTTGATTCCTAATATTTTTGACTAAAAATTATGTATTTATAATAAATAAATAATCACACTGAGGGTAAAAGTGATACCTGTTTTTTGTTTTTCATAATTGATTGTGGAATAATATAAATCTGTGTACAGTTCGAGGTTAGTTGAAGAGGTTAATGAACCTTATTTTTCAAATAAAAAATTAATTGCATAATTAAAAGATCCTATTTTCGTTTAAGTGCTGGTCCAAACAGACCAGCACACCAAAAAAATGAAATGTTTTAATTAATACACTTACGAGGTTAACAAACACAAACATCTTTTGAGGAGTTATATATTATTTTTTAAATTACATTTTTATAAATACATGAACACAGTCAAATAAAGAGCCTAGGCGGCTCAGGCGATAGGTTAGGGTGGGACGAGATGAACCACTCAATTTTCTCGTAGGCTTCATGTTTTTTTTTGTAACGGTTCTTGATGCTTATATCGGAAAGAATGTTTTTCAAGTTGTTAAAAAAAAAATTTCTCCAATCTTGAATTATTCCAAAAAAAACAGAATTGAAATTTCAATACGTGTATTCTGCTATTCTGTGTTTTGTTTTGAATGCCGAAAATCACGCATTTAATGTTTTACTGGTACTGTTTTTTCAGAAAATGTATTAATTTAACTTTGAGTCTTTAACAGACTTATGTATAGTTACAAAAAAAATTAATGGGTGAAATATTGATTTTATGAGGAAAAAATATTTTCGAGAAAAATGAACCAAAAAATCTGCCCGCTTCGCGGGCACATTCTCATCGCGCGCTTCGCGCGCAGCTCGCTTCGCTCGCAGGTATCAGCGCGCCTATGGCGCGCGTCCATAGGATCTCGCGCTTCGCGCTTGATAATATATTTGACTCGCGCTTCGCGCTCGGGTATTTGTGTCTCGTAATCGGAATGCTTTTGCTATTGTTCATTTC
>WSXT02226020.1:0-16575 GCA_011762715.2 Neuroterus valhalla | reverse complement strand
TCTAATTGTGTAAAGTAGGAGTGTGGGGGGAGGGGCAGTGTGGTGGGTGGGGGGGGGCGGGGGGACAGGTCCGTTTAGCGTGCAATCGAGTCGGGATACTCAAACGATACTACCATGATTTTTTCAAATTTTTTGGTCAAAAAATAAATTAGGCCAAAAACCGGCCTTACCGACCCTCCCCCTTTCCAGAATGAGACTGCAGGCACATTACATTCTTTGAATCAAATAGTAAGATCTTTTCTTAATTCAAAAAAGAGAGCAGTAATTTCTAGTATTTTTACGGTATAAAATTTTTAATTGTCCACGTTAAGTCGAGGAAATACCTGGTCTGTTAAATTAAATTCCTGGTCATTTTCCGGTTTTTAACGGTCATTTCCTGGTTTCCCATTCGAGTCATCACCATGTTAGATTAACATTAAAATATTTACGAATGATGACAGCCAAATTATGTTTAAAGTCATAATCTTTAATTAACTTTCAAATATAACTCAATCAGTTTTAAACAGTAAATGGAGTAGATACAGTGTACGAGGCATGAATAAGTTAAGTAATTTTCTAAAGACTACTCTATTAACTTCTATAAAAAATTACAATTCGTAGCGCCAAAAAGTTGCTATAAAATCCATTTTTCTGCCAACTTGCATGCAAATTTCAAATGTTTGCTCAGGAAACTGAAAATTTTTCGTAGTATATAAATAACACCGAATCCGGCGGATTTCTTACAAAAATATAACAATATAATTGAAACATTATACCACATAAAAAAATTGGTATCTGTACTAGAATATGATTATTCATAAGATCAGAGAAATGGCGCATATATATTAGAAGAGGAAGAAAAAATTCTTTCGAACCGGAATATATAAACAGGAAAAAGGCCTCAATAGAACTTTACATATTAGACTGTCTGCGGAATTGATTCAAACGCCTGATCGTAACCTTGAGCAACGTTACTCCTGCTTACAATTGTGCAAGAGATGATGTCCCTCTTTTTTCAGTATTGTATTACCCTAGATTCCTATAGACAGCATTGAATCGGAAGGTACCTCTATATTCTACGATTTTACTTTCTTTTTGAACGGAGTGACATATCAAAAAGAACTAGGGGAAAATTCCCTACAGTGAATAGCTTCATACAGTAGATATTTGTGAATAAAAGCAGAATGCCAAAAATAAATTCAATTGACAGACTCCGTATGATTACTAATGGCAAAATTGAATCTCAAAACATATTTATATGTTCTTATGAATTATAATAACCAAAATAACAAAAAAAATAGTTTTCAACAAGATGAACTAACTTTATCGTTTGCGTTAGTAATTTTTTCAGAGTTAATGAAATACTCCCGGTGCATTTCGTTTAAATACATATATATATAGGGATAGGGGGCCTCAAGGGAGATGATGAAGAGGGTGAGAAGATAACTGAATAGGAGTCGGCTAGAGTTAAACGCGGAAAAGTCAAAGGTTATGGTGTTCAGAAGACGTAGTTGGAGGGATAAGGGAGGAGATTGGAAGTGGGAGGGGGCGGCTGTGCAGGAGGTAAAAGAGTTTGTGTACCTGGGCTTCCTATTCAGGAGGAAAGGGGAAGTGAATTGTCATAAAAAAGAGAGAGTAAGGAGGGCAAATGTTCTGATGAGGCAGGTGTGGGGATTGGGGAAGAGGTTGTTTGCAGATGACTTTGAAAGGAGGATGAAGCTGTCGGACTCGCTTGTGATGAGTGCGCTACTGTATGGAGTAGAGGTGTGGGGGTGAAAAGAAAGTGAGGAGGTTAAAAGGATACAGGAGAGGTACATAAAATGGACACTGGGGTTGGACAGAAGCACACCTCGTTATATCGCTTGGGGGAGACGGGGAGAACGAGTTTAGGAATACTGACAGGTAGCCGAGCGTGTAAGTATGAGGAAAAATTCTTGGAAGAGACGGGAAGTAGGCTGGTGAGGGAGTGTTGGTGGGAAAAGGAGAACAAGAGAGGAGATGGAAAGATGGAAGGTGAGAGAGAAAGGTATTTTCGGAAAAATGATTATATATAACCTGTCCCTTTGGAAGACGTATCGCGAAAAATGAGCAAAATAACTGAAAATATATTTTTGCTAATTTTCTTCCAAATAGTGATCACAAAACTTTTCTATTTGTTTGTAAAGTAGCGCAGGTATAGAATATATTCTATTGATAGGTAAAAGTGCCTCTTTCTGTACCACTCTCCAGTGCAGAATCGATTGTCCACTGTAGGGCAAACTGACCAATAGTGGACAAAATTTCAACAACTCAAAATAATAACAAAAACTTCTCTCTGGCCTATAAAGTCACTTCTATTGGAATCTCATCACGTAGTTGAAGACATCAACTTCATTTATGCGATAAGAAATCCCTAATTTGTATTTCACTTTATGTTTATTACAAATTTACAAATGATTGCTATCTCCACTGTAGGGAGTTTTCCCCTATGTAGAAAAAGAAGATCCCATTCTATGGACCTCAAACCCATCGCAAGAAATTATATATTTCGGAGATAAAATCAGTATGTTCGAAGGAGATTATGATTATCTGACTGACCTTGAATGTGAAGCAGTGGGAAACAACGTGATTATTTGGTGTTGAATAATAAAAGGAATGCCAAGGCGACATATTTTCATAATGACTAAACCAAAAACTGTTTGTGCTAAAAAAGAAGATAACAATCAGTATACATACGTATATGCATGTATGAATGTATGTATGTATGTATTTATGTATGTATATATAACAGGTAGCTTTATGAAAATCTATTAAAAAATTATTATTCTCTTCTGAAAACCCAGCTTGAACAGCTGATAAAAAATGGAATTTGTTATTGTTAATCTGCTTTTTGCTTTGCTTTTTATTATTTGTTATAATAATTATAACAAATTTATAGATCTTTTTCGGGCGAACAACTTTTCTCTCCGAATTTTCAAGCTTAGGCTCCGTCATTTTTTCAGAAATTTTATTATCCCATTTCTATAGATTTTTTTCCTGATTGAAATGAAAACTACTTTTCCTGTTGAAAAAGAATGATAACACATTCAAAGATATTTTTCTAGTGAAGAACTTATGTCTATTTGTTTTTTCCAGAGCTTGAGTCAATCGTCCGGAAATTCAATTTTTTTATCTCTTATATGGTTTTTAATGAATGACGCAAAAACTACTTGTTCTATCAAAAAGTAAATTTCACCAAATTTGCAGATCTTCTTTTGGTTTACAATTTTTGTTCATTCATATTTTCCCGTACCTTGCATAGTTTGACTTAGGAATGACAGTTTGTAAAGATCATCTTGTAGGGCTCCCAAAAAGAAAGATTCTTTCTCCTCTAACTTTTTTTCATATTTTCCGTTGTTTGGCTATAGGTTCTCATTTTTCTTTCTATTTTTGAACTTTGAAAATGTCATAACTCTGCCAATTTTCTTTCCATAAAAAAAATCAGCAGGAGAAATTTTTTCACTTATTACTTTCTACAGAGAGCCGTAACTCAAAATTTTTGATGTTGAAAAAAATAGTATAAAAATTCTTACAAAATAATCTAACTTTTTGAATTTTTATCCAAAATAGCTGGCTAACGAATTGGACCTTCAGTTTGTGACACTAAAAGAGTGTACTAAAGGGCAATCAAATATATTAGTACTTTCGCAGGAAACCAATACCCTCTTATTATAATGAGAATGTGAAAACAGGCTCAAATAACCTAGAATATAGAAAATTCATTTCGGCTTTAACAGGCTCAAATAACCTAGAATATAGAAAATTCATTTTGAAGATACGTTTCCGACTTTTATGTCTGCTTTCTGTGGAAGTGTTTAAGTTTGTAGATCTTATTTTGTATATTTATGATAATCGATGTTTACAGAAATAATAAGAGCATCACCAGCCGAGCCGCCCAATGGCAACGGAAATCCTATTCAGAGACCTGCAGCACCTTCGGTCCGACCACCACCTCCACAACAAGAAGTTCAGTATGCACCTCCACCACGCCATCGACCTAGCCCTTTTAATGAACCTTTATCACAATACCAACGCCGTCATCTCAGGGGACCTCCTCCTCCTCCTTAAAAGGAACCAACTATTCTAAGGCTAATGACAGCATAACCATTAGCCCAAGTAAAAATTTATCATTATCGTACAATTTGATCGTTTGAGAATACTGTAAAACACTCGTTCGAAAGGCATAATAATAAATCTGTTTTAAAAATCTTATCAAATTTGACGTCTACATTATTTTGTCCACGTATGAGTGCAAATGTTAACCGAAAAATCTCGAGTAAAAAGAATAATGAAGAAGGATATTCTGTGAAGGATTTTTTCATCCATAGCAACAAGTAGATCGAAGATTCAGCGTGGGGTACAATTATAGGTCAAAGGCCATCTTCTGATTTTTATGTTGAATCATACAAAAGTAGGCAAATATTTTCTCACGAAATAAGATGAAATCATAGTGTAAGACTGGAAATAATCGATTTTTTTCCGGAACATCCGACAAAGTCATTTCAAAATAGAGAGTTAAGAGACTTAATACGTCGCAAAGCGCCGTTGTGAACTTCTTCCACAAAAATTGAATAATAAGACGCAATTTTCCTTCATGATTGTAGCGTCAAAATTTCAATATTCATAGATGCTTAGGACGTAACAAACTCTATTCATAGCTCTGCCAATAAGAGCGAATCTGAGGGGATGGCGGAAAGTTCATTTTTCTTACCTCATCCTCTTAAAGCTTCAATTTCTAATCTTAATTTGAGTGGAGGAGGGAGTATAATTTTAAGATGTTCCTGACAAAACAATAAGTTTCAAACCAAGATAAACTGATAGGAAGTTTCACGAACAGAGAGAAACGATACAATTAAAATCTCGAATGAAACTCTGAGAAAAAAGATTATTTGATTCATAGAGGATTCCGATCAAAAAAACTTCTCTTCATTTACAGAAACAATCTTTGGCTCCATTAAAATTTTTTCCTCTGAAAAAAGATCTTCATCAGGCCCCTGCGTTGCTTACCACTCCGAACTGAATCAATATTTGCGCTTGAAGGTGGAAATTCGGTATGGATGTTAATTAATCGAAGTTTACTCGATGAAAAATTAATGCATTCGTCTATCTATTAAAATTTCCTCAACGGTGCTTGAAGACTAAGAAAAAAGAATAATATTTGCTTGGATAAATATTTCATCCTGCAGTCCACGGAACTCTCCTTTGAAGGCGCATGTCGACATCTTTGGCTTGATTTTCCAATTTGTAATTTTAAATGAGGAGGATCATACAAGGAAGGTAGATGATAACAATGAGTATTGTTAAAAACACAGCTCTGTCAGACAGTTCATTAAAAAGTGTGATATCACCAACGTTTCACAAATTCACCATTCTACTTATCAGGGGTATCTATTGTAAAACATTTGAATTGATAAAGAACTAAATATCAATGTTAAGTCGAGGCATGTTCATAAGTTAGTGTAATGTAAGAAACACAATAGCTATCATATATTGGTAAATGTTTGAGTCTTTGTTTTTTGAGAGAGATCATAATCTGAGACTAATAAGAAGTCATAATCGAATAAAAGATTGTTAGAACTAGTATAGTTTCAAAGTAAAGAGCAGCTTGTAATGAGGAAAAGTAAATACTTAGTTGCGAAAATATATAAAGGCTGAGTAAAAATTACCAACTCGATGGCTACCATATTCCAGATCATGCCACGCCACGCCCGAAAAACCAGTTACCGTCCAATCACTGAGGTTAAGCAGCATCGAGCGCGGTTAGTACTTAGATGGGTGACCGATCGGAAACACTGCGTGCTGTTGGCATGTTGTCGGGAGACTGTGTCCTCCTGTGTATATAGCTCAACCAAGTATGACTTTTTACGAGTTACGCTGACCACGCAAGTGATAAGGGCTTGAGGGGGGATCCTCATACAGATGGATCAAAAAATCGACTTTTTTTTAAAAACATAAATTGATAGTATAATATTTCGAAATTATTCTGTGAAATTCTTGGGAATCACTGTAGGATCAGCCGCGGCAGCTTACGCCAATAAAATGAATGAGGGTCGACTCAAACGTCAGGAGTTTCGGACCTTGATAGCTACAGAAGAATCTCGTACGGTCCAAAAAATGAAATCGGCTGCTCGAAATACAGAGGAAGATGATCTCATTTATGGTCCAGGCATCGCTAACTAGCTGGAAGTTGGATACATTACGTGCGTAAAGGAAAAAAGTTAAAAAATATATTTTTATGATAATTTCATTAGCTTGTCGGTGATTCTTGTGTGAAAAGTTTTTGTTACCATTTTTTGCTAATAATAATGAACCGAAAAATTTAATTTTTTCTTTCAAAACTCCGCCATTTTGTTACATAATTTTTTCATAATTTATAATTAGGTTCATCGACGAGATATAGACCCAATAATAATAAATAACTCCAATTTTTTTTTGTATCAGCAGGCTGTGGCGATTACAATTCTTCCCGCAACTTTTGAAAGAAAAAAGAAGTTGCTTCCGTCTTTTTTATGGATTAATTCTTGATATTTAGGTTATGAAAAAAATATTTTGTATTGCTTGAATTATTGGAGAATATCGTCTGAAATTTGAATAGAAAACACCCAATACTTCATAAATTGAATTAAACAACTTTTATTGAAATACGCCTCGACATTTTCGTTAGAATTTTCAAAAACTCTAATAAACAAAAAAAAATTTAATCAGTAGAATGATATGGGTTAAAAGTTGATTTGTTGAAGGACACCTCATTTGGCCCCACTGTGCGTCAAGGTGACAATACAAAAATCAGTGACAAATAGAGGAGTTCAATAAGAGAACGTGATTGTGTAACAATCTAAGAATTGTTTAGAATAGTACGGAGGTTTTCTCGCGAAACTTGTAAAAATAGAACTTGACATTCATTTACATAATGTATTTACCTGTTATTGCTCGAAAAATTGAGAACCAGAATAATTTACACCTCTAATCTGTAATACACATAAACTCACTTCATCCACGTTGAAAATAATCTCTCTGAAATGCTATAAAATTCTATGAAACATAAGCACACCTCCAACATATATTAGTAAAAATCGATGAATGGGCCCAGTGTTGCATATTTTAAATGAAATTCTTATGATAATAATAATAAGACATTGTTGCTGAAGAAAACTTCTCTCACAGAAAAGATCCACAAAACATGTAATTGTATTTGATTGTGCGGAAGGACGAGATATTCGCAGGAAAAATTAGACAATTCTGAGAAATGTATACTCTTGTGAACTAAATTAAAAACAAAAAAAAACACATTCATTCATATAATACTGTTTGACGAAGTTTGACAGCGTTTCTACAGATTTTTCTTATCTTTAAATAAACAGAATAGGTCTCAACGATTTCTTCGAAGATTCCTTTTTATCCTTGACTTCCACGGATCTAAGCACAATGAGGTTAAACGAATATGAGGAGATGTTTAAATCTGAACTTTTTCACGTCCAGGAAATGTGATACAATTTTTTGAGGAGCAGGAAAACTGATTTCTATTCCCCTATGAAACTATTCTCCTCAATATCATGCGGCACATCCAGTCTTTCCATTCGTAAGAGATATTCACAATTTTGCAATGTTTCGGTAACGTACCGTTACCCTCATCAGGCTATTCATGATGTAAATGAAAATCTTGTGTCTTTCATCAACGCTAATAAGAGGTTAAATAGCTATTCGTAATACAAGTGCGCAAAACAGATGATTGTGTGCGATTGTGAATTTTGCATCATAAGACGGATCATAAGCACTCGTCTACGCGATCACACTCGCTCCGCTCGTGTGCTAACTACCGACAATTACCTATGTGCACGTGTATTACATGCAATTTTTTACAGCGCCTGTTCAAAAAATTGTATTAGGAGGAGGGAACGAGAAATACTGATTTTACGTTGCATAGAGACGATTTTAAGACCCCCGTCTGTAACACCGTCTGCTGCCACAAAACGAAAAAACGGAAATTCATTTTTATCCGAAATTTGTACCAGGGAACAAGAAAATTGTTGTGATTTTTGTATTGAAAAAACTACATTTTCGGAATAAAAAATGCCATCATTACTTGCGTAGTGCACTCATTCTCCTGAAAATTCAAGCATACATGGTCGGAATCACATCTTTTGGTCTTAGATCTAAGAACTTTCTAAAGATTGTATGAAATTCTCATTTTTCGTCTCGAAATTTCCATTAAAAATTGGATGACAATCTTTGACGTCATTCACATACATGTTATGTAGCTCTTCCCGACTGCACGCTTCGGTTATTACAATGATCAAAGCAGCCTACAACTAATGTAATAGTAGTCCTACATAACCAAAAACAAAATTGTAAACAGGTTTTTATATTCTGGTTATTTTATACCTTATTTTCTAAATGATCGTAGTCTGGAGCTTCGTTGAGAAACTTTCCAATGTAATTTGATGTCAAAATTTTTATTTTCCTAGCCTTGAATCCAGTGGACTGTCTTTTTGAAAAGCCAGTTAGCTTTGCATAGGTTTCCAGTTTCACATCTCCACGTCATTGTTTTTGTCAGTTAATTGAAATACGCCAACAATACCTTCCTGAGATCGATATTGTTTTCTTTGTGTTACTCCACTTCATAAGTTGCTTGTATGTTGCACTGTACAGTAGGCCTTCTTTGATTTCTCGGGCAGCAGCTTTTGTGATTCATTCTTGGCTATTAATACGATATCTATCGAACTACAAAGATTCTCACTATTCAGGGATTCTAAATTAGAACTATTCGAATCCACGATTATTCACCAACAAAAGAAGGCAACAATTCGAGAACCTAAAGCAAAACAGATTTCAGAGCACTAGCTGGCAGACTGTCTTTAATTACCCAATGTCACAGCTGATACACTAAACTGCCCTCCATCAACAAAGCGTGATTCACGCTGCCCTCCAGATGTCGCCAGTATACAGCATATAGTAGAATCCATAACATGAAATATGCAAACTTGCAGAAGCGTGAAGATTTCGACACCAGTATTAGTAAGTTACCAATGCCAGTATCTGGAGTACCTTATCTTGAAAGTGCGCATGCACAGCTTTTTCACCAGTGTTACGTCCTGAGATATATAAGTTTGCTCTCAAGAAATGGCGGGATCGCTGCTGCGTTGAGCTGTTGAAACAGCAGACTTGGAAGTGGTAGGATTGGCGGTCGATTCAAATGAAACGCTGGGGAATACCACAACACGAAATATCAGAATTTATTTATACATGTTTAGAATAAATCCAGATAGGGGTCGCGCACTTCATCTAGTCTCTAAAAACATTAGAGAGCTGTTGAGCAGAATTTCAAGGGAAGTGCACGATATGCGGTCGAAGTCAAATCTGACGATCTCAGGCAGGAAGATGCTGCCCGAACCTGTAAGTCCCCTCCAAGAGGATCAAAAACCCACCCTCACCATGACATCAATCAGTCAATTGCAATAGGCAGGGGCGTGAGAGAGACGTACGCAGTTTTGAGTACACATGCAGGCCATCGACTGTTATATTCCCCGAAATCCTGGGTTTTGAAAACCCATGGCCCCTTTGACCAGCATTGGAGGTCCAAAGATGATATCAGTCACCATCCAGCCCTTTTTCTCTCAAAAAATAAGTCGTAGTGAAATTTGACTCGCCCCGAAATCCACAATGTCCTGAGAACGCAATTCCTGCGTTGTAGCTCTTATTTCTAAACCAAAATTCTCAACAGGTAATCTCATAATGATATGTTATAATCTAACTTTATATTTAAATCGACCACTCATTATGGGTGAGGTAGAGTTCATAGCGGGGGGAATTACTCGCTGAGATTAATTCGATTTAGAGCCGAGGAGTGGCGCTGTGATTATCATCAACAATTCTATCCCTAAATTACACCAGTGCCTACAGTAAGACATCTTTGAACTGCACATGTACAAAAATTGTTCGCACACAGTCTGGGCAAATAAGGTCTTATAGGCACGATTAGGAGACACAATAACGTCAAGTTTTGAGGTAGGTGTTACAAAAAGGGTTTCCATCATACCTGCTTCTCGGAGAATTATACAATTGGATTATTTCTTATAGAGAAAAGTTGAAAATCAAATCATGATTGTGGGGTCGACTATCGGTGAGAAAATCCAAGACACCTACACTGTAAAAATTGTTGGTAAGCAGCTGTCTTCTTAGTGGGGACGCAGCGCCACCACGGCGGTTGGTGCAGCGGCCACACCACATTTAAGTGAGCAATAGTGCCAAACCGTTGCTGTGCCAACCCTGTTGGAGCTACAGCTGTTTCAATGTGGGCACACAGCGTGACCAACAAGGGAGAGAATCGACAACAAGCTGCGGGCGAGCAGCGCTCTATGCATGTGGGGTTGCAGCTCTATCACTTAAGCGAGCTGCTGACCAAAAAATTCTTTAGTGTAGCATTCAGGATCGAGAACTCAGTTAAAGAAAAATACTAGCGTGAAAGTAGGTAGTCATTTTGCAGCTTGATTTGTTCTAGGTAAATAGGTTTGGAACAAGTTATCTGAAATTTTTTTCTGTACTTCGTAGACTCAAGAAAAGAAAAACAAGAAGGGATTTTTGCCCACAGTGATCAAGAGTCATTTCAGAGCATAACTTTCTTTAAAAGATCAGATAGGAAAATTTTGGGGAAAATTCATGGGGATCCTTTGAATATCTATAAAAAAATTTACCTTGATGAATTGAGAAAACTTTGGAAATTGTTCACCTTCATTATCTTCAATAATGAATAGTGCTTTGGACTTGACCCTTTTTAGAGTTTTTTAGCCTCAAAGCCAGGTTTTTCGAATTTTCTCGCCGACAGTAGACTCATTTACACAGGGGAACTTTTCTCGCCTCACGCCCGGCTAGCCTCGATAAAGACCACGAAGAATTGAAAAAATTTTACTACTTGTTTTCGTGAAAAAATAGTCTTTCATTTTTATGGATTGGAAACCCCATTTTGCTCAAGAACGATGCAATAAATGGATAGCAGTTTTTGTTAATTCAAGAAATGTTTCCTTTCCTAGAATCTATAAAATCATACCCTCAGAAGATTGTCATTTTGTGTATTTAAAGCAACTCTTTTGGAGGAATGGAAAAACATCGATAGGGATTTACTGATATTGCATGTAGTTTAACTCACTTCAACTTCATATGCCGTAGAAAGTTTGTTTCAAGTTCAGTGACAATGTTAAGATCATGAAAAATGCGATAATAAGGTTTCTGAGCTTCGGAGCAAACAAAAATTTTTGGTTTTTCTTTAGTGACATGAACATAATTTTCAATGTTTGGAAATCTTATTTTTCTCAAGAATTATGCAAAAAATAAATTGCCTTTCATCGCTTTAAATTTTTCTATTTCCTAAAATATTATATTGTGGATAAAGAGAAACGAAGCAGTTAGTGTCGAATGCGTTGTTAGAATTAAAACTCACAACCAACGATTTTGAAGCTGCAAATATGTTTGGAATGTAGTTAAATTACATCGAAATAGTGACCGGAACGATGATGATTTCAATCAAGCAATCTTTCTTTATCCAATTTCACTTGTCTCAAGAAGACGAACGACTTTATAACTTTATTATATGAACTGAAAAGTTCTGTCTGTCGTAGCGGAAATGGTGCAAATCTTCACGTTCATTTTTAGTCTACTTATCGATTACTTGGAAAATTGAAATTTTCCAAGAATATTATTTACACCTAAAATTTTGGTTTTATAATGCTGAAAAGCGCAAATATAAATATTTTTATATAAAACTTTTCAATTGAATGAAATAAATATTTCAAACGGTAATTCCCGGGTGTCCGACAGATGGCATAACTGATCATTTCAGGGGAGCATCGAAGTTTGTGGAGCGTTGTACAGACAGGTTTCACCAAATATAGACAGCTGTCTATACCGAGTATATTACAGCTGTCTATATTTTTACTCCGTTGTTTGACTATAGAGTATAGGTACGACGGAACCTATAGTCAGACAATGGAAAGCGGAGTAGGAATATAGACAGCTGTAATATACGCGGTATAGACAGCTGTCTACATTTGGTGAAACCTGTCTGTACAACGCCGAGTTTGTGACGAGCGCTGAATAAATTCTTCTGCTCGTTTTTCACGCTAGGGCTTGTATGTTCGCTTCGAGAATGCGCGGTTTTAATTCGTATGTAATTTCATATAAAACTACGAAATGAATTATAAGGAAGAGAATTGGCACGTGGATTGGCAAATGCACAAAATAAGAGTTGCGCGTTACATTCAGGGAACTACCTAAGTTGAGAAGCATTGGGCTCGGATAGTATTTGGACGGGTGACCAAAATTAGAAAGATCAAAATAAAAAAAAATTAAAAATTAAAAAAAACGCTTTTATAAAAATCATGTCTAAAATAGAAAGGATAAAATAATTACTTCAATAATAAACAGAAGTCTATTACTATTCTATAGCACGAATAATGAAAGCGTGAGGCGTCTTGATAAATACTATATCCTGATGTCTCATGCTTTTATTATTCGTGCTATAAAATAGTAATAGACTTCTGTTTATGATTGAAGTAATTATTTTATACTTTTTATTTTAGACATAATTTTTTATAAAAGCGTTTTTTTTATTTTCATTTTCCTTTCGAAGTTTTATCCTCTGCTGACTGGGACAAACGCTGGAACTATTAGAATCCAAATTAACCTAGATAGATAAAAGTTTATTCTTAAGCATTTTGGCCTTGGAAGGTTGACCTGCTTACACCACTATATTTCACAAAATTTTACAATTAATACTCAAGCCCAACATCCGTCTTTACTTCATACAATACCACTCATCCACACCTTAATACTATGAATGTTCGCTCACTTGCTCTTATCGCCTTGTCTTCCTCGCTTTGCTTTGTACGCTTTTCCGTACCTTTCGCCTGCCTCTTGAATTCCTGCCAGTCCCTTAAATTTTTCCCCTACTTATAAATTACCGTAACCTTCAATCTCCTTTCAGAACTTTCTCCATCCCTGTAGAGACCCTCTTTTCTCCCCGTCCTCGCATTGAATCCCCCCTCTTTCCAGTACCGCCATACCCTCCTATCTCTCGTCCATAACACCTTCTACTCTTACTTTAATCCTTCTTATCTCATCCCAACTGTATACGGTCATGAACTCGCACATCACTCCTCCTATGTTTACAACCCTACTTTGTACTCCCTGTCCCTTACCTCACCATAAATTTATTACTTATATCCCTCTCCAATCCCCGTTATAATTCTTCTGCTAGCCCTTCCTCACTTCTTCAATCTGATCAAAAGTTTTCATCTTTCTTTTTTACTCCTGCTACATTCCGGAAGAGCAACTTTACTACTTCTTCACCCTGCTTTCCTTCACCCCTCCCACTTCCTACGAAACAAGTCACCTTGCACTTCTTCCAATTCCTGTTTCTCCTTAACGCATACTCACATTCCTCCTCTACCTTTTTTTCTTATATCCTATTTTCGCCGCTTTTCCTTTACTCCTTTTTCTTCTAGCCCTGTCATTAAAAATTTCTTAATTTTTCTCTTTTCCCTTTCACTTCGCATCATCCCCAACTTATCTTGCTAGCTCTTCATTTCCACAACCGCTACTTCATTCTACTTTTCAATGTATTCTTATTTTGACTACCTTGGCTTGAAGCTCCTCTTAGCTTTGTAGTAGCAATGCCACTTCCTCCATCCCTTCCTCAATCCTGAACTTCAGCACGCTTACCACGATTCTTTTTCTTCTACCCTATTTCTTTTCTCTCTCCTTTCTTAAATGCATTGCCCTTATCCCTTCCCTTTCCACTACCCCCTCCTCGTTTCCATGCCCTCCTGTTTTCGCTTCAATCATGTTCTCTTCCCTTTCCCACAAACTTTCTGATCTCCCTCCTCCTATCCCTTATCCAATATTTGACCCACCATCTTCCTCCTCAAGTTTTTTTTGCCCTCTTCTTCAACCCCCCAATTTCCTCTCCCATTCGTTTCATATCATCTTCTTTTTTCTTCCTTACTGAGATCACATCTCTTTCTAATTCTTTCTATTTCTTCCTCATATGTTTCACCTCTTTTCCTCCTCTTATCTTACACCTGCTTCTGAGTCCTCTTTACTTCTTGCCTCAGCCCCCTGATATCCAATATCAACAAGCATTCTTGCTCAACTGCTCTTCTATTTTCAAAGGTGAAATACGCGTTGTAACAATTTTGTTTATTGAACTCTCTGCCACGCTTTCCAAGGTGCTTTTGGATGCCTCTCTTTCTATTTTCCTCTTTCAAGCCTGAAGCAAGAGGTCCTGCTCCTCACTTGCTTTGGACGAGGTATCATTTGCCTTCTTGTTTCCCCTGTTCGCCTAGTTAGGCCTTTTTCTCTTCTCTCATGAACCCCTTGACACCTGGCCTCTCGTTGCCATCCAAAGTTGTGTGGAACGATCCATCCTTGTCTACTTCACTTTCCGCACTCTCGTTGTCACCATCTAGCTCAGTATCTCCATACTCTTCTACCGGTAACTACTACTACTTCTTCTACTACTACAGTAGATCGGGCTTATTGGACTTAGGGTGACGCCAGACAACATTGTGGAAATCATGATCAGTTCTCAGATGAACTGGAACAACATCGCCTAGTACATCGAGAAGGTCCTTCGGCAGAAGAAGAAAGAGGAACAGCTCAGAGAGAGCTGAAGACTCCAGTGGTTTGCAGTGAAGAGAATAGCCCCCATCACAGGGTCGAAGGCCGGAGAGCCCGAGAAGTGACAGCTGTCCCTTCTATCGAGGACGACGCGTACCCTAGATGAGGCTAGTTTAGTTTGGGAGTTGAACATCAATGCAAAGGAGGAGCTGAACATCTATGCAAAGGAGGAGCTGGCGTACGGCTTATTGGCCTATAACTAAGTACTTTGAAGTAATGCGATAAGCGGTTCCAGAGTTCTAGGTTGGCAGGAAAAGAGGAGTTTAAGGTTCAGTGGGTAGGTGCCGTTTCGGTAAGTCCCACACTCACATTCGTTCCTTGTGGGCCATGTCTGGTCCCCAAACTTCGAATGTGGTTAGTGCATAAGCATTTCTCCGTTTTTTGCTCCTTTAACAAAAAAAAAACTACTACTGCAGTACATGCCTACTGCATCCGCCAAATGTTTCTGCATCTCTGCTTCCGCTGAGTTCCTTACGTACGAATTTACTTCCCTTCTTATAGACCTGACCTCACTTTTCCTAATGCACTGAATTTCACCTCCTCTGCACATTAAACACAACTTTTTCTACTCTCAACTCACCTCTCGCACCCCCATACTCACCATCTGAGTTTCCACCCAACCCCATCCTTCACTCACACCTCCAACACAAAATCCGTACAACTTGTTCAACACCTGTCAACCAAGACACTCTACTGCTGCCACAAACATGCTATCCTCATTACATTCCCATCAGACGATGTATTAAATTGATGTAAATTCCCCGCCCCCTCCCCCGTTTTTTCAAATACCCACGTTTTAAGACCCTCTGAACCCGAAAAACAGGTTTTCACGAATGTGTCTGTCTGTCGGTATGCATGTCTGTCTGTATGTATGTCTGTATGTCTGCCTGAGAACACGATATTTTTGAAATAACTGATCTATTCGATTGATTTTTGGTACACTCTCTCCAGTGGCAGAAACTGAAAGTCAAGTCTGTTAGCCATCTATTTCAGATAAAAAATCAAAAAGTAAGAGGACCAAAATTGAAGGCTATGGACATTTCTTACGGGAAGAAGTGTTTTTCCTCCTACTGTGGGACGGCCGACTGGAAGGGCGGACATACAGGCACTACAGCCAGGATCTAATTTTTGGCTTCAGAGTGTCTCGAAGCGTGGAGATCCGTTGAAAAATTGAGATGTTAAATTTTGGATATAAAAGAGGGTATCTAAAAATCGCGATCTACACAAAGAAGAAATGCAATTGCTAATAACCAGAGGCCGACTGCACGGAGAATTTGACTGTAACTTTACATCTTTTCGCAATGTGTCCACGTCTCAAACAAATAAAACAAACATTTTCTCTCTTAACAATCTCTTTTTGTTTATCTAAACTCATTTTGCGTGCCCATTCGTAATACTGACTTTCGTGACTTAGTTCACAAAAAGCGCACTCTACACTTTTCTCTTCTCCCGATATGGTAAGTGCACTAGCCAAAATCTGTGAACACCCAAAATCTGTAAACGCCATACCTATGCGCTCTCCGTTTTCGACTTTTACATTTGCAGAAGAATAGGCAGCTTTGTGAGAAGGTCGGTCGTCACATGCTGTCCATCCTGGTCAGAGACTTCCACAGAAGCTACATACGGTGGACAATTTTTAAGATTTTCAGGAATTTATTGTGGCACATATGAGCGCATGTAAAGACGAATACCGCTTCGTCAATTATTTTCAATTTGATATCGTAGCAGAGTTTTTACATCTACGTCACTCTGGAACCCCTCTGATAAAAAAAACGATAAACTTGTTAACACGTTAGTGCAACATTTTTTATTGGTGGGAAATTTTCAGCGCATTTGAAGTTCAAACGAATAGCCATGATGAATTGGAAAGAATGCATAATATATTTGGAGAAATCGGGTCAGCCCCCC
>WSXT02226009.1:0-16577 GCA_011762715.2 Neuroterus valhalla | reverse complement strand
TCAAGCTATTTTGGTTGAGGATCCAAACATTTTTTTGGAAATTCGTTCCATTTTTGGTGAAGAAATAATATTTTCATAGGAAATTCAAATATCTAGCTTAGGAAATATCGTTCAATCTGAAATTTCATTTATTTGTTTCCAAATTCATGCATTTGGTTGAAAATTCATGTATTTGGATAGAAAATCGAAGATTCATTTCTTTGTTTGAGAATTCGTTTATTTCCTAAAAGTTCTAACTATTATTAGGTCGAAAATCAATTTATTTAATTGAGAATTTGTCTTTTTCGATAGGAAATTGATTTATTTTGGATCAGGATTGAACTATCTTCTGGAAAAGTTTGTTTTTTGTTGAACATTCGTCTATTTGGTCGAAAATTCATTTTTTTGTTCGTAAATCATATTTTTAGTAGGGAGGTTACTCCTTGATTATAAATTCATCCTTTTTTGTTTGAAATGCAACTGTTTGGTCAAAAATACAGAATTCGTCTTTTTGACTTAAAAATTCAACAATTTGATAGAAAATTTAATTACATGGGTAAAAACTAGGTTCCTTGTTGAAAGTTAGTCTTTCTGATGAAAAATTGATCTTCTAGGTTAAGAATCCATTTTTTCGGTTGGAAAATGTACTCTTTGGCTTAGAGTTGAACCATTTACTCAGAATACATTTTTCAAGGTTTATACTTCTGATTGAAAATGTATATATTTTCTTGAAAATTCATCTTTCATTTGATGAGAAATTGAATTTTCATCTGACAATTTGACTATTATATTTCTATTCCGAGACTTATCCGTCATAAATTGAAAATTTCACTATTTGATAGAAAATGCATGTTTTTTAATCCAATTTTTTTTTCTTTCAATAAATTTGATGAAAAATAATATTTTTTTCTAAATAAATTTTCGAAACGACTGATTTAACTAATTTCTGTTAGCTCAAAAACCTATCTTCCCCAGTTGAAAATTTATCTGTCTTGATTAGAAATTAATTTTATCGTTGAAATTTTATTCATCCTAGTTGAATACTTAATATTTTCTGAAACAGCAACTCCTTGCCTGAGATCTAAACTTTTTTATTAAACTGTTTTTGGACAGGAAATTTATCATCTTTGTCGAAAATACACTCATTCATTTACCTATTTTGTGGAAGAATCGTATTGTTTTCCTTGTTGAATAAGATTAGTTCAAAATTGGTTCTTTTGGTTTAAATGTAGTTCTTTAAACTAGAAATTTTACTCTTCGATTATTGGTAGAATGATCATAGTTTTTTTATAAAAATCCAGCTTATTGTTTGAAGATTTAAGTATTTTGTTGGTATTCTGCCTTTTGATATCAAATTGGTCTTCTTGGTAAAAAGTTCATCTTTTTCATCGAAAATTCAGTTATTCGATTCATTTTCATTCGAATTCATTTTTTCAGTTTGAAATGAACTTTTTTCTTTAGAATTCAACAATGCTTCAGAAACCTCGTTTTTATGACTTGAGATTTCAATTATATGGTTGAAATTGCATTTGTTTTCAATTGAAGTGTAATCTCTTTTGCAAGATAAATTTAAAAATTGGTAGAAAATTTATCTTTAGTTTGGGAATTTATTTGGTTGGACATTCGACAATTCTGGTGAAAACGTAATTGTTTTGTTGAAAGTTTAACCATTTTCTCGAAGTCACGTTTTTTTCCGACAGTTAAAAATTTTTGTTGGGAATTCGTCCTGTTAGATTTGAAATTCATCTTTATTTTCCGAATTTTAGAAAATTACGTACCTGCATCAAACGCCCCCACCCCGCCGTTCCGTAACAAAGTGTAAATGAATCTTTTGACCCCCTCCCCCCTTGGAGCTGTTACGTAATTAAAGTACAGCCCCTAACTAGTGAAACTTCTTTAAGCTATAGTACCTATGAAAAACGTTAATCTTTAGTTACTTTCGAACACTTTTTCGAACATCTTTCTCAACACTTTTGGACCAAAAAAATTCCAACAATTGGAACGAATGTAATTGTTATTTAATCGAACTAAAATATTTTTTGGTTGAAACATCAGTTATTACATTTTCAGTTTAGGAATCATATTTCTTATCCATATCTGGTTAAAAACTCATGTAATCGGTTGAAAATTCGTATCTTTGTGATAAAAAATTCATGGAAGTCCGTATTTTTTTGTGGATAAATTACTCTTCTCTATTGGAAATTCAGATATTTGGTTGAAAATTAATTCAATTTTGGTTGAAGATTCAAATCTTTCGTGGAGAATTCAACTACTTGATGGAAGGTTGAGTACTTCGTTTTTTTTTTTGTTTTTTTTTCTGGTTGTAGAATCATAATATCATAGTTCAAAATTCATTCCCTTGATTAAAAATTTGATAGCCTTCTCAAGAACTCGTTTCTTTCAAGTTAAAATTAATTTCTCTAAATCAAAGTTTATCTTCGCTTTTGGCTTGAAAAATTGTGTATCTTGTTGAAAAATCGTATTTTGGGTAGAAAAGTGATCAAAATGGATAAAAATGCATTGTTTTGGATTGAAAATTGATATTTTTGTAGGAAACTCGTCTTTTTGGTTGAATTCAACTGCTATTGATTTTGAATCAAAATCTTGTTTGGTTAAAAGTTGAACTTCTTTGTTAAAGATCATAATTTTAGTTAAAAATGAGTAAAAACCTCTTTTGTTGAAAACTCAAATACCTTCTTAAAAGAAATTTTTTTCTTGGTTGAACGTTTATTTCCTTGCCTGAATATTAAACTATCTACTTATTAGTCTATAATACATATTTTTAGGTTAAAGATCCAACTATTTTGTTCTTTTTAAATGAAAAATTCATATATTTTTTGAAAATATGTCTCTTTTTGGTAAAAAAACTCAATTGAATTTTTTGATAAATCGATGTTTTCAATTAAAAAGGTGGGTATTCTGTTTTTTAAAATAAAAATTCGTCTTTTGGTATAAAAAACTAATCTTATTTGTTGAAGACGCAACTGTTTTGCTGAAAATTTGTCTTTTTGATTACAAATTAATTTTTTTTCTTTCGTTAAAAATTCAACTACTTACTATAGGCGATAAAATTCGAGTCATCGGAATTTGGAGCTCAAGAACTTAGCAAAAAAAAAATGCTAGCGTAATAGGTAAATAGTTATTTTAAAACTTGGATTGTTATACGTTAATGGGCCTAAAACAATAAAACAAGTGATCTGACAATGTTTTTTGGCTCTGCAGACCAGAAAAATTTTCACACACAATTTAAAAGAGTCGAATTCAGAACACTGTTTTTCATTGAAGATAAGTTGTGGAAAATCTGAAAAAAATCATGGAGATTCTTCATTGAGAATTCAACAACTTCCTCAAATATCCTTGTTTATGTAAACTTCATTTCTCTAACTGCAACATTATAACGACCATTTTTGGCTAGAAAAAGGTAATAATTTGTTGAGAAATTTTTTCTTCAGTAGAAAATTATTCAAAATATTTAGACATTTATGATTTTAGATTGAAAATTAATTGGTTTGCTGAGAACTCTTCTTTCTGGTTGAGCTCCACTATTTTTGAATATAAATGAAAATCTTGTTGGGTTGAAAGTTGAACTCATCTGTTGAAAATTCATTTCATTAGTTGAATATTAATCTTTTTGGTTGAAAAATCATATCCTCTATTTACACCCGTAATATTTTGTTAGTCGAAATTTTCTTTTTTGGTTAAACGCCAATTTTCTAGGCTAAAATTTCAACTTTTTTATTTTTAGTTTGAAATTTACATTGTTCAATTGAAGATTCAATTGCTTTCTTGAAAATTTTTCTGTTCGTTGAAAATGAAGTCTTTTGGGTTGAAAATTCAACTAATTTCTCAAAGTTAAACTACTGTGTCGAAAAACCATTTTTTGGTTGAAGATTCATCATTTTAGTTGGAAATTTATCTTTTTGCATAGAAAATGTAACTTATTGATTTGGAAATTTATCTTCTTGTCTGAAAATTCACCTTTCTTAGTTGCAAATTTACGACTTTCTTGAAAGTTACACTCTTATGTTAAAAATAATGTTGTTCAAAACAACAGACATGAACGAGTTTATGAAAAAATTAGATTTGAATAATTTTTTAGGATATAAAAGCAACTAAAAAAGTAACGATATTTATTTTTTCTTGCAAAAGTGACTAGGAAAAATTTACATCTCAAATCACGATTACTATATAAATTAGGTAGTAATTTTAATGATTGTTAAAACTCACTTGATAGGAACCATCAGCTAGACTTCGTCCACCTCTGATAGTGAAATGACAATCCTGGTTTGGTTTACCAGTTCTTTCAAACAAGTCACAATAAATGTGACCCAATAATCCTTCCTTCTCATCGATCACGGCCAATTTATGAATATTGTCGGCCCAAACTTCTCCTTTCAATATTGGTTCTGCCTCCAAGCGGACTCCATACAATGCTTGTGTTATTATATTTATTCCATCCATGCAAGAACCCAGGGAAAAATATGGCGAGTAGTCCGTAGTCGACAATTGCAGCCACGAATTTCTCGCTTTCGTTGTAAAATAAGTTGTGTCCCATGGCATTACACGCTGAAATAATTCTTTCGTAAACTAAAAGTCTCTAAAAACATATATTTTAACACGAAATTACAACTAGTTTAATTTTACAAAATGGAAAATTTGTTGTTCTTATTTCTGGTGTTCGGGAAGTTAATTTCGTTCGCGCAAAACCACTTGCACTATTTTTTATTTTTGTTCGATTCCATTTTTTGCTCTCAATCGCCGAGCGCACGTTTTAGAAATAAAGCAAAGTTTTTCTTCTGCTCTTATGACGGCAGAAAGTCAAGTAAATCCTTATTCTGAATATTCAGTAGTTTTGATACATTGTTCCATTAGCTCGATCGCCTTTTGCATTCGGGGTAAAACAATTTTACTTCTATTTAATAGGCATATTGTCCGTTCATGTGTTGTTTGTAATTTTTTTCGCCTCTCTGAAAGTTCCCTTATCTTTTTTCTATTTTCTGCTTCCATGTGTGAGACTTGCTCCTCCAAAATTCGATACTCATCTTGTATTATTCCCACATCATGCGATCGCAAATGAAGTTCTACATCATCTGGAGGCCTCCAGACGTTGGATTTAACAGGCGAAGCTTCTTCTGACAAACTTGAAACTTTTTCCAAGCCTTCCGCCAAACTACCTTCCTCTAAAATTTCTTCCAACGCGGTATTTAGGTTTTTATTAAGATCTTCATTAAATGCTTTCGACAACCTGCCTGCGGTCGATGTCTTTGACTGAAGGATTGTAATTATTCTCTTGAATTCTTCTTCACTCACAGATCCTGAGATGCCCTTAAATGCCTGAGATATAGCTGTTTGAAACACAAACAAATTGTTGGATTGTTTTGCTCTTTTTGCGTCCATTTTGCAGACGACCTGAAGCGTATCATGAACTTTTATAATTTCTTAGTAAATCACACTTATAGGGAGCATTTACACAACTGCCAATTTGAATCTATCCTTAATTGCTCTGCACAAGATTCTAAAGACAGCCATTTGAACCATTAAGGCTGACTAAGGCATTGCATTGAGCGGCCATGACACTTTTCCTTCCTGTCTTCCTGCCGCGCTTGCCCAGCGCAATCATTCTTATTGGTCGCTGTTGGCACGCGATTCAAATCAGATAAAAATTACAGTTTATGAAATTAAAGAAGATAATTTTTATAATTTGCACACAAATACCAAAAATTACGTAAATTGTTATGTTAGGTTACGAATTAAATGATAATGCGTATGTTTTAAAGATAATAGCAAAGTTCTGTTACATGTGATAATAGCTCATTTTCTTTTGAAATCCAAAGGTGAACATGTATTCATTTACCTTTTTACAAAACATACGCATTAGTATATCACTTCTGAACTTGAATGAAGAATTACGTAATTTCTGATATTTATGTGCGAATTAGCCTCATCATCTATATTGATTTCAAAAATTGATAATTTAATATATTTGAGTCACGCGCCAAAAGCGGCTAATGAGAGACGCTGGACTGAGCAGGCGCAGTAGTTCTACACGCAAAACTTGGGATCACTGTGCCACATGCGCGATAATGCACAGTGTGCGAAGAAGCAATTTTTCAAACAGAGTAAACAGTTCAAACTTCAACGGAATTGAATCTATTTTTTTTAACTATTGTAAGGCTTCCTAGTACAACGTGTAACTGACAGTTTTTGACTTGATTTATATTTATATTTTGTTCAAGTGTGTCACTGTTCTAAAAATTAACAAATTCAGTGAACGTAATTTAAATCAGTATGAGAACTACACCAGAATAATTTATCATTATTTATTGGAGCAAGGGAAAAAGTATTTACAATGTCATAAACAAAACGATAAAAAAGTATCATTTTTTTGTAATTTGCAATCATTAGTTTTATTGAAGTTCATATTTTTTGGCATCTATTTTAGAAAAAAATTATTCATAGGAACAATTCCTGTAAACAAATACCGCCCAAGTCAACATTCTCTCAGGAACGGACTCACTTTTATTACTCACTCATATTTTTTTAACCAACAACAACTGTTAATCATTTGAACAATTTATATATGCAAATGCACATTTCGATCTTTTCCCAAGAATCGCCTTATTTCTTTTGAATGAATGACCTAGTTTATTTCATTGGAAGAATATCTTTGTTATTTTGATTATTTTTCTTGCAAACTCCTGAGAGTACAAAAGGGAATAACAAATTCGCTAAATTTTCTACTATTATTAATTATTAAAATGTGTTCAATCATACAGTTTTTGCTAATTTAAAAAATATTACAATGACAAAAAAAGTCACGGGCAAGACATTTTTAGTCGATTCTATACAAAAGAGTCAAAAAGTGAGTCTATTTCTAGAAGAAACATCCATTTTCATCCATTTCTGTAATATTTAATGCAAAAATGTGACTTTCAACAACTAATCATTGCACATAATGGAAATATTACACTTGTTTATAAATTTTCTTGTAAGATTTTGATTAATTTTTTTCCTTGCCCCAATGAATAATAAATTGGTTCGGTGTAGTTCTCATACAGATTTAAGGTATGTATTTTCAAATTTGAGATTTTTAAGAGCAGTGACACACTCAAAAAATATACAAAAACAAAAATGCGCGCGTGATTTCAAAGGTTTTGTTTTTTAATTCAAATATCTTCTGGTTGAAATATCAACTTTTACGTTTTTCGTTGAGAATTCTTTCGTTTTTTTTTTGGTTGGAGATTTAACAGATTTGCACGGAATCCCTCTTTTTGGGTTAAAAATTTAACAATTCAGTCGGAAATTTGATAGACAATAATAATATTTTCAATTGAAGTTCGTCTTTGTTGTTAAAACAATAATCTTCGTGGTAGAAAAATTATCTTTGATGTTGAAAAATGTAAGTATTTGGTTAAGAATGCATATACAGTGTTAATCTGTTAATCTCATCTTTCAGGTTAGTCATTGAACTATTTTGTTGAAAACACATATTTTTTATCTGTAAATTATCTTTCTTGATATATATTCATTCATTGTTTGGAGATTCCACTGTTTTTTCTAAATTTTCCTTTTTTTCCATAAAATTGGATTGGTTAAAAATTCTTATCTTTAGTTAGAAATTAATTTGTTCAAGTGCCCTGGGTTCTATACTTTTTACTTGAAAAATTATTTGTTGGATGAAAATTCTTCTTTATTAGTAAAAAATTCAGCTACTTTGTTAAAAATTCAACTATTCAGTAGAAAGTTAAATTATTCCGTTGAAAATAAAACTCTTTTACAACAGGAGTAGATATTTAACAATTTGGTTAGAAACTCATGCAATTTTCGGAAATTTATCTTTTTGGTTCGGAATTTGACAATTAAGAAAATTTCACGTTTTGAACTGAAAATTGTAGAATTCTATTTTGGTTGAAAATTAATCTTTTTTTCGTTGAGAATTATTTCTTTCGTTGAATTGATCTAGTTAAAATTTCGTTTTATTTTCTGTTAAAAAAAAAATTTCAAAATGATGTAGGCATTATATTTTTGATTGAAAACTCAAGCATTCCAGTTGAAAATTCAACTATTTGGTTAGAAATTCATGTATTTGTTTAGAATCGGCTTTTGGTTGAAAATCAATCTCCTCGGTTGAAAATTTATCTTGGTAGCTCAAAAATGCAGCTACTTGGTTAAAAATGCAACTGTTTTGTTTGAAGTTGAATTATTTCAATGAAAATTGAATCTTGCTTCACCGTAGCCTCAAATGTTGGACATTATTTTTTTTCTTGATAAATTCCGAACTCTTAATTCGAGAAAATACTGATCAGTAGTTGAAAAATGTCATATGAAAATGAAAATCAAAAAGTTATCACAATTTTTTCACCGCTTATGCACTGAAAATAATAATTCAGCGAAACGTTAAAGAGTTGTTTGAACAAAGTAAAATCCATCAGTCATAAATTTAGTTTAACATCAATTTAGAGCCTCAGTGAGCATTCATAGAACCCTACAGACGTTCCCAAGTTGTTCGAAACGATATCAATTTAATCAAAGAACAGCCGGAACGTCAAACATTCGTCGCGCATGTCAAAGTCTTTAAAATGCAGCATTATCACTAAAAAATGTAATTAAAATCTTCTTACTAACACTATAAGTGGTTTGCTCAATGCTCTTCATTTCTTGCATCGCCTCGAAATCTTTGGCCGCTCTGTCTTTCAATTCCACATTCAGAATGTTTAAAAAGTCCACTACTTTTTCAGGTGCTTCCACAGTACTTCCTTTAAGAGCTCTGTAAGTGGATTGTTTTCATTAAATTCCATTTATTTCAACAAAGGACTTTTTTTTTTTAAACAAAAACTTTCTGTAAATTCAATTTACCTGTGAGCATAAGAAGGAAACCCACAAATTCGAGCAAGTGAATGTCTCGAGTTCAAAAGTTCTTGTAGTAATTTTTCTTGGTGTCTTTCAGGTTGAAGAAATATTTTATAAGTCGCTTCACGCAGTAGAGCACTAGGTGAGTCCGCATAATGACCACTGATTTCAATTTGATTTCCATGGACTGCGAAGCTACACAATCGTATGATGGATTAAAAATAAGCGATCTGAACGTTGCATTTCACATCATTTTTATGTTCCACAAGCGAATTAAATATTTAAATAGTTCAAATACTTCTTACTATTTTCTTACTGATTCTGGTAACATATCTATTCGCATGCTTCTAGCATCAACAGCTGCTGCCGTAAACTTTTGTCCTATCTGAAACATTGAATTTAAATACAGTGTTTAGTCCTTTGTAAAGAATTTTATTCCTCAAATTATTGTATGAAAAATAATCACTTGCAGGATGTGGTCGTTGAGTTCCACGACTTCCTGTCTCTGCTTTTCAGGAAGGTGAATTCCACTCTGTTCGAAGTCGAATAAAAATAATTCTGCGACATGATTGTCGATTTCTGTTGTTTTTTCTATGTCTCCGTTTTTTACAACGTGTAACAATGAATTATATAGATGTCGATGGGTGTTTAATCTGAAAGAAAAATCAATGTTTCAAAAAAAATTTAGCTGAATTATTACGAATGATTCCAAATTATTTGTAACCCAAATGTAATTAGGCCCTTACCTTTCAACAATACTACTTATAGTCAAACACGCATCCTCTGCAGCGACTGCAAACTCATCTTCAGGATGAGCTATCCTGACAAATTCTGCCATATCCGCCACTTTGCACAAAGTATCGGAAAGCTCATCAAAAACTTCGACCATTTTTCTTTTTCGATCTGAACTAGTGGCTTCTGTGATGAGTGAATTTGTATGCGAGATTGCATAGTTTTTGAGGGTTTCGAAACCTTCTGCATTTTCGAGTTCAGATATACCAAATAATCCCTAAATAACACCAAGCTATTTGTAACAGAGGTAAATGAGAAGCAAGAAAGAATTTATCTCTGAAGGCATTCAATTTTATCCAATTTTTATCCTACTTTTCTTTAAATTATTCAATTTCAACGTCATTTTTTAAAGTAAATATATTAAAAAGTTTTTGCTTACTTCGTTGCTTTACAACAGCCAAAAAAATTATATTTTTTATGAATTTCAACTTATTGTATGCATAAAAAATTGGTTGAAACAGAAGATCATCAAAAGGTGCTTTCAATGAACTAAAATATACTGAGGAAAACAATAATAACAAATGTTTCGTTTCAAATAAATGATATATATCTCCACTATTGAAATTGTAGGTTATGTTAAATTACAAAATTATCAAAAGGATGAATAAAATTTGCTTTTTTTGAAATATTTTCTAATAAATTAAAAAGCTGATTCTCACAGTTTGTTTTCCTGACAACTTCAATCCGTATTTTTTCGCAGCTTTCGAATTGAAAGCAGTAGCAAGAGGCGACCAAGTACTGACTTTTCTAACATCTTTAATTCGTCTCACTAATTTCCTCAGCAGCATTCGCGACATCTTTATTAAAAACTATTGAGATCACAATTATATTTTGTCACTGTCAACACGCGGATTGACATTTAAAATATCCATATACAAATCGGTATATAACAAACGTTCATTTTTTTTAGGTTATATTAGTACAAATGCCTCAAAAAACGTCATGCAGACGTCACACGCACGCGTGTAGTAAATTTGTGGGAACATTCATTAAATTATGAATGATATTCTTCTTTAGGGCTATTTCGAACTTATTGATTAATGAAAATTTATGACCTAGTTTGCAAAAGTAAATACTCAAAGGAAGAACAATTGTTAATTATTTTTTAAAGATAAATGCAAATCGGTGTAAATCGAGGATTGACCATTGACGTCACAGGTTGTACACGTGCGCAGAAGTTAATTATGGATTAAAGTGACAGATGACCAGATCACCAGATGTCTGCAGATGTCAACGAAATACTAGAAGACCTTGGTGAACGATAGAAATTGTGATAAAAACCCTCGTTCTTACGCAGAATGAAATATTTTCAGCTAAATTACAATGGATCATTTTTACGGTGAGAATATCTGGAAACAGTTGAACTGGAGTTTTTCGGTTGTGAAAATACGCGAGTGTTGGGCAAATCGAATGAAAAATAGGCAATGAAAATGGAGGATTTCAACCTGGAATATCCTTTGGAAACGAAACTGAAGGAAAGAAAAATGAGCGAGCTGTCGAATGAGTTGTCGCAGCCTAGCAAAGAGTTGTTGAAATCTAGTGAAAATGATGATTTTTATAATTCCGATGAAAGCGAGAAACCTTTTGGAGAAAGATGGGCTCCTGTTGGTGCCAACGATGGAGATAATGAATTTAAAGAATTTCAGGACGAATATAAGGATGAATTCAAGGGTGAATTCAAATATAATCATTCGCTAGAAAAGTGAGTATTTAGAACAGAATATCTTATTTATGTTTATCCATTCGTTGCTAGTGCCGGTTCAAAGAAAAATGCGCCCCTGAGCATTATATTCTTGAGTGCCCCCCCCCCCCCCTCCTTAAACACCTTTCTTAAACCGCCCCCACCTATTTTTTTTCTTTTTTTTTTTTTAATCTCCCCAAATCATATTACCAAATATGTTTAGTAATAAAGTTTTGTTATTCGACATTACTTGTTCATTTTCTAAGTATATTCTAGCAATATGATACATTCTACTGTCAGTTAATAATATTCAGCAATATTAGTACAATTTCAACTTGTACACTTTAATCACTTCAAAAAAAAAATGTATATTTCAAGGGGATTGAGTTTGAAAGGTATAATTTAGAACATTATTAAATTTTTGAAAATCCAATTTCGATTGATTAGTTTTTGAAAGGTTTTATTTGTAGATCTACAATTTTTGATCGTTTCAGATTTTTATTTGGAAAGGGATTTCCGGGGTACAGATTAAAAAATTTTTTTTCGAATATTTAAGGATTTCGAGGAATTCGAACTCATTTTTAAAGCACTTTTATTAATAAAATGAAATGAATCCTACAGTTTTTAGGAAGTTGAAAGATCTCTAAGGAATTCACCATATTTGAGGGAATAATACGATTGCAGAAGAAATCACAGGACTTTAAGGGATTTTAGGGATTCCAAGGAATTTAAAAAAACTGAAAAATTTTCCAGGGATTTCTAGATGATCAATGATTTCAGGGGTTCTTTAAATTTTCATTAAGAAAAAATTACTTATAAGAAAAAAAAAATTTTTCAACAAAAAAATAACTGTCGAACAAATTATTACATTTATACACAAAATGATGAAGAACCAAATGAAATTTTAAATGTTCAACTGAAGTAGTTGAATTTTAAACCAGAAAGACGAATGTTTTACTGAAATGATGAACATTTAACTAATGGAATAGATCATTTTTTGACAGAAAATTAATTTTCAACCGGAAAATATAATTTTCAACCAAAAAATACAATTTTTCAACAGAATGGATGAAATTCGAACCATGAAAATGAAAATTTTCAAAGAAAACTGAAAAATTGAATATTTGTGGCTTGAAAAATTAATTTCAAACCAAACAGAAGAATTATCAACCAGATGAATGTTCGACCGAAATGAAAAATGTTATTTGACTGTATAACTTGAATTTTTAACCGTGAAGAAGAATTTATGAAGAAGAAGGATCAACTTCCGAAGAAAAAGAAAATTTTCTACAGAAAATCGATTTTTCAACAAAATATGTGAAGTTTCAAAGAAAGGATTGAATTTTCAATTCAAAAAGACAAATTTTCACCTAAATGTCGAATATTTTGAACTATAAAATATCAATTTTCCATTAAAAATGAAGCAGTCGAATTTTCAGTTGAAGTAATTGATTTTCAACCAAACTGATAAATTTTCAGGTATAATGATGAATCTTCAGATGAATAGATGTATTTTAGGCAAAAGTTGACTTTTGGACCATAAAGAGTAATTTTCTACAAAACAGCCAAATTTTCCACGAACTACATAGATTCTCAAAGAGATAGTTTAATTTTCAAATTCAAAATTCGATGTTCAACTTAATACTTGAATTTTTCACCAAAAAAAGATTAACTGATTTTTCAAAGTAGTTACAATTTCAACCAGAGGTGAATTTGGAATCGAAATCATGCAACTTTAACCTAAAAATTTGATTTTCAACAAACAAGGTTAAATTTCGAACAAGTAGTTGATTTTTTAACTCAAAAAAAATTAATTCGCAATGAACAATATAAAAGAGCTTTCTATCATACCTAATTCAGAAATATTTCTTCTTCGGAAAACTTCTTCTACTCTAACGAATGCTTGAAGTACTTTCTTTATTCAAAATTAGGAAAAGAGGACGTTCAAATTGTAACGAATTTTGAATTGGAGGAACGATTTTTTAAAATTCCTCTCGTCTAAATCCGAATTATAATTAGTTTAAAAAGTTCACGTTCCATGTAAAAAATCCCCTGTTCCAAGTGAAATTATACTTCTTCACTGAAACTCCCTGCCCTAAAATAAAAACTATAATCACTTTCTGAAATTTCCTGTCCCAAGTCAGATAAATAAGGTAAAGCAAATAAAACGTGATAAATACATTTCTTTTTTTTAAATGAAGGTAATAATTCCTTCTGTAGTTTTGAGCCATCATCGATTTGATTATCAAATTTGAGTCAGCTGAAAAAATCTCACAGAGCAACAAATTTGCAAAATGTTTTTCTTATGATCCAAAAAAATTCTTCCTCTCATGACGTATAGATATATTTAAATATTTTGAGAATTAGATTGAAGGAACGTTACATTGGGTAAATCAAATGATAAGATCTCTTTTTGATTCATAGAAAGAAAGCGGTCATTTCTCGTTTTTTTTTCGGTAGAATTTTTGATAGTCTACGTTTTCCGGTCAATAAAATTCCCGGTCATTTCCCGGTTTCCCGGTCAAGTCGCCACCCTGCAGAAAGAACTATTTCTATCATCCTCTGAATCTCCATATTGGGAGACCTTTACCTAATTTGTTTATAAAATCATATGTTAATAATTGTATTCTGCAAGTTATTTTGAACCTCGTGTTTTTTTTGCCCCACCTTGCGGGCGCCCCCTTTACTGCGGCGTGACGCCCCTCTTTGCCTCTTTTGTATAACATTATATTTCCATTTAGTTTGCCTTATGATATGGAAAGGCTGAGAATCTTAGAAGAAGAACAAGAGACGCTCAATTCTTCGTTGATTGCATTGACAACACACTTTGCTCAGGTAAATGAATACCTGTTTTACTGAAAATTGACAACTTTCATGGAAACTGAAATTTCCACTCCTTCGACAAGGGATTTTTTAGTATAAATCTTCACTTTTATAATCATATTTAAACGATTTAATTTTTCTAGGTTCAATTTCGACTTCGACAAATAGTAGATGCGCCAACTGAGAGGAAAGAAAGCTTGCTCAAGGAGTTAGAAGAATTTGCATTTAGAGGAATTCCTGAAGTTCCGAATAATTTAGGATTCGAAAGCAGATCATCTTCACCCACTTCTGGCAGAAACAGTGTATGTTAAAGATTTTCTGTAGTTTTTTGCAGAGAAAATGAATATCTTCTAAAAGCTTTGTATTTTAACAAGTTTTGGAATTGACAGAATTTCGGAGAACTAAACGATGCAGAACTTGAATCAAAGATGGCGTTGCAAAGATCAAAACAAAGAGATTTAATAAGCCAATTAAAATTACAATTGGAAGATCTGGAGAAATACGCATACGAAACTGGCGATGCGGATTTACCTCAAAGCGTTGTTCTAGAACGACAGAATATCGTAATCAGTAAGTTTAACATAAATTATTAAACCCAATTTTTTGCCATAATCATTGCTCATATTATTATCGTTCAAAGAAATAATTTAAAGCAGCCCCGTGGTACTCTGAAATGAAAGTGTTCCATGTGTTGACCAAGGCCGAGTGGCGGCGCCACCCATGTTCGTGGGCTACTACCTGTCAAAATACATGGCAAGCGTCCAAACATTGATCAATTTTGATTAAAGAAACAGTATTGAATTATTATTTTGCGTTTTTTTTTATAAAAGGAATGATATTTATGTTTTTGGGATTCCTAAACATTAGAGTCAGTGTCGAAAAAATGGTTAACCGCATATAATTGAGCCGCAAACCTGGATATCCCAACAATCGCGTGGAAGGCGAAGCCCGCGAAATGGTTTTTTTTCAAGCGCCAAGCGATGGAAGATTGTTAAAACTATCTCTGGCAAAAAGCAATTAATGAGAAGGTTATAGAGTAAAATAATTTGGATTTAAGTGGATACATTTGAGTGTCTTGTTCAAATTTTATCTTTAAATTCTACTTTGTTTTATTTCTAAATAAATTCTAATGAATTGAGAAAAAATGATCCTCCTTGAAATGGCGCTTGTACGTTTTTGAATTTTCACCCTTCATTTCCCTTTAAATTATTAAAACCACGGAAATATCATAAAATACTTCGGAATCTTCTGAAATATCTTCAAACCTTACACGCCCTAAAAAATTGATGTGTATTTTATGAAACTCTAGAAAATTCTCCACAACTCCCTTAAATTAGCATCATGATCCATAGAAATTCCTTGAAATTTTTCAGATCTTTCCCAAATGCCTTGAAATTTTCTAAAATCACAACAAACAAAAATTTGAAATTACCTAAGGTACCTATAAATTATTGGAATCAATTGAAAACTCTTTGGAATCTTTTTCCTTTCCATGAAATATTTCAAATATTTTGAAACCTTTTGAATTCACTTGAAAATTCCAAGAACTCTGGAGAAGCCCTCGAAATCTTCTTTCATCCTAGAATATTTCATATCTTTAAAAAACTTTGAAGTCCCCTGCAATTTTGTAAAACTCTTGGAAATTTTTCACAATTTCCCAGCTTACCCTCAAATATTCGAAAACCTTTTCTTTTGAAATTCCTTGGAACTTCTTAACCCACTTTGATGATTCATTTAAAGTTTTTTAAATTCCCTAGAATCTTTTAAATGATTTGAATCTGTTAATAATTCTTGGCATGTTGCAAAATAGTCGTAGGATTCTGTGAAAGGGACACCTATTTCAAAGCCTTATAGTCATAAAGTCTTATAGTAATCCGTGGCGAATTTTAAATTTCCGAATTCATAAGAATTCATTTTTGTTACTGATGAAAATAATTAGATTCTATAATAAATGACATAATTGAAAATAAAATAATCAAAAAATATGGAAATAATTGCCAAACTAACCATTGAAACCTTTGAAATGTTTCTGAAACCTTCCGTAAAAACAAGGTATTGAAACTTTTTTAAATTTTATACATTTTTCTATCTCAAAAAAAAAACTAGAATTTCAATTCAGGATTAAATAAGAAACTAGAAATGGCAATTTCTTACTTATTCATATATAATACAGTATTCTCATTATCTTAACAGCACTTTTACTTTTTACCATAATAAATAAATTTTCAACGAAATATCTGGATTTTTGAACCACACAGAAAATATTTTGTGCAAAAAAAAAATTATTTTCTGTCAAAAGGTGAATTTCAAACTGAAGAACATAAGTTTTGAACAAAAATGAACCAATTAGACGATGTTTTAACGAAATTCCAACAAATTTTTCTTCATGAAGAAGAAAAACACAAAAAAAAAAATAAAAAAAATAAAAAATTACCTCTAACAAAAAAATTAT